>CAUYQU010004194.1:0-61945 GCA_963574635.1 Cheracebus regulus
CGGTGGCTCACGCCTGTAATCCTGGCACTTTGGGAGGCTGAGGTGGGTGGATCACCTGAGGTCAGGAGTTCAAGACCAGCCTGGCCAACATGGTGAAACCCCATCTTTAAAAAAAAAAAAAAAAAGATATCTCCAAATAATTTTAATTAAAATTTCTCTTATGAATGAGGTTAAGTAGATTTTCATATGTTTAAGGGCCAGTTTATATGTTTTTTTTTGTTTTTTTTAGAGACAGGAATCTTGCTCTGTTGCCCAGGCTGAATTGCAGTGATGCAGTCATAGCTCACTGTACCCTCAAACTCCTGGGCTCAAGCAATCCTTCTACCTTAGCCTCCCAAGCAGCTAGGACTACAGATGGACACCACCATGCCCAGCTATTTTTTTTATTTTTTGTAGAGATGTGAGAGTCTCACTATGTTCCCCAGGCTAGTCTTAAACTCCTGGCCTCAAGTGATCCTCCCACCTCAGCCTCCCAAAGTGCTAGGATTATAGCCATGAACCACCACAAAGGACCCTATATATTTTTTTGAATTGTCTCTTCATGTCTTATTTTCATTTTTATAGTAGGTTTTTTTTTTTAAGTGTTTCAGCCTAAATTTGTAAAAAAAAGTTTAGGGGATCTCTGAAGGAATTCTAAATGCTTATGAAAAAATTGAATTAAAAGATAAAAATAAAAATATAAACTTTAATATTCAACATGAGTGCCATCAAGTTCAAGACACTTTTGTAAGTAATGATACCAGCCATTTAGTTCATCCCTAAAGAACTGAGGGTCCTGGGAAGTTAACCATGTTAATGCAGTCTTTTTTATATTGGTTACTGAAGAAAAAATGGGTGTCCTTTAGACTTTTAAGATTAGGAAACAAAAACAAGTCAGAAAAAGCCAAATCAGGAATGTTTTGGGTGCCTAATGATTTCCCAACAAAACTCTCACAAAATTGCCCTTGCTTGATGAGAGGAATGAGCAGGAGTATTGTCATAGTTAAGGAGGACTCTGGGGAAGTTTTCCCAGGCATTTTTCTGCTAAAGC
This sequence comes from Cheracebus regulus, assembly GCA_963574635.1. NCBI lineage: Eukaryota > Metazoa > Chordata > Mammalia > Primates > Pitheciidae > Cheracebus > Cheracebus regulus. The sequence goes on from CAUYQU010004194.1 coordinate 1,031, forward strand.
TTTGGTAACGTTCTCAAAACACTCTCATAAAAACAGATCTTGTCACTCTTTGGCCCTCCAGAAAGTCAACAAGCAAAATGCCTTGAGCTTCCTAAAAAACCACTGCCATGACATTTGCTCTTGACCAGTCTGCTTTTGCGTTGACTGAAGCACTTCTGCCGCTTGTGCTTTGTCTTCAGGATCTTACTGGGAAAGCCATGTTTCATCTTCTGCTACAGTTCTTTTGAAGAAACCCTTCAGGATCTTGATCACACTTTTTTAAAATTTCAGTTGAAAGCTGTGGTCTTACTGCAGCTGGTCTATTTTATTTTTATTTTTTTGAGACGCAGTCTTGCTCTATCACCACGCTGGAGTAACAGAGCACCGTCGTGGCTCACTGCAGCCTTGGCCTCGTGGGCTCAAGCAGTCTTCCCACCTCACGCACCCAAGTAGCTGGGACTACCTTTTAAATTTTTTTTAAATTAGCCTGGCTACTTTTTTTTGCAGCTAATCTAGATGTGATGATTTTGGCACCCATCTTATGGAAAGTTTCCTCAACCTTAATTTTTCAGTCAGAACTGTGTACCTGAACCAACTGAGACATCTGTGGTGTTGGCTATTGTTTCTGCTGTTAATTGTAGGTCTTCTTTCATTAGAGCACTGATAAGTTCTTTTTTTTTTCTCCCAAATTGATGTAGACGGTCTTTTGCTGTGGGCTTCATCTTCAACATTGTCTCATCCCTTTTTGAAACAAGTTACTTATTTGTAAGCTGCTGATTTCTTTGGGGCATTGTCTCCATAAACTTTTCACAAAACACCAATGATTTCACCATTCTTACACTCAAGCTTCATCATAAATGTGATGTCTCTTCTTGTTTCCATTTTAGCAGAATTCATGTTACTCTGATAGGGGCTCTTTTCAAACTGATATCTTATTCTCCTAGTGCCTCAAACTAGATCCTATTCAGACATGTTATAAGAAGTTAGTATGGGTTTATTTTGGTGCAAGAAATATTTTGAAATCCATGCATTTTTCTCATAATATGCATTTTCTATGAACTTTTTGAAAACTCCTTGTATTAGGGATATTAGCCCTTCATCCAAGAAATAGACTGCAAATATTTTCTCACAGCTTGTCATTTGCCTTTTGGTATTCTTTTGCAATGCAATTTTTTCCCCTTTGTTTTTGTGTAATGAAATAAATCAATTTTTTTTTTTTTTTTTGAGACTGAGTCTCACTCTGTCACTCAGGCTGGAGTGCAATGGCACCATCTCAGCTCACTGCAACCTCTGTCTCCCAGGCTCAAGTGATTCTCATGTTTCAGCCTCCTGAGTAGCTGGGATTACAGGCTCATGCCACCATGCCTGGCTAATTTTTGTATTCATGCTAGAGACAGGGTTTCACCACGTTGGCCAGGCTGGCCACAAACTCCTGACCTCAAGTGATCCACCCACCTTGGCCTCCCAAAGTGCTGGGATTACAGGCGTGAGCCACAGCACCTGGCCGAATCAATGTTTTCTTATACTGCATTTAGGTTTTGAGTAATAGAAAACCTTTCCCCACGCCTAGGTTATAGAAACATTCATCACTGTTTTCTTCCAGTGCTACTACTTGTATGGTCTTTGGTTTCCACATGTAGATCCCTGATCTAATTGGAGTTTATTTTTGTGTGCGCTGAGATATGGATCTAATTGTATCTTTTTTCCCAAATGGCTATCCATTTGTCCCAATGCCATTTATTAAGAATTTCATCTTTATCTCAGTGATTTGAGATAGAATCTTTACCATGTATGAAACTTCTATAGTGCCAGAAGGTTTGTTTTTTTTTTTTCAGACAGGGTCTGGCTTTGTTGCCCAGACTGGAGTGGCACAATCTCAGCTCACTGCAACCTCCACCTCACAGGCTCAAGTGCCCCCACCTTAGCCTCTCAAGTAGCTAGGACTACAGGCGCAAGCCACGAGGCCAGGCTGGTTTTTATATTTTTTGTAGAGATGAGGTTTCACCATGTTGCCCAGGCTGGTCTCAAACTCCTGAGCTCAAGCAGTCAGCCCACCCAGCCCCAAAGTGCTGAGTTTACATCCATGAACCACCACACCTGGCTGCCAGAAAATTTTAATGATTAGAAAGCCACAGTTCTTTCTTCCTCTGTCATATGTTGAAGTGAATTACTTCATTTAGAAAAAATAAGCCAGGCACGGTGGCTTATGCCTGTAATCCTAGCACTTTGGGAGGCTGAGGCGGACAGATCACCTGATGTTAGGAGTTTGAGACCAGCCTGGCCAACATGGTGAAACCCTGTCACTATTAAAAAAAAAAAAAAAAATGCTGGGCGTGGTGGCAGGTGCCTGTAATCCCAGCTACTTGGGAGGCTGAGACAGGAGAATTACTTAAACCTGGGAGGCAAAGGTTGTGGTGAGCCGAGATGACGCCATTGCACTCCAGTCTGGGCAACAAGAGGGAAACTCCATCTCATAAATAAATAAATAAACAACTCAGCCACAAGGCTACCCATTTGGTGAGAACTAACAAGTTAGATAGCAATGTAATGGCAAAATGTGGGGGCAAAATTGAAACACATTCTTTCTGAGGAGAATGTAGGTCTTACGGAAGATTTTCATGTGGACAAATTTAGTAAATTTTTTACAGGTAGTTTCCTGACATATTTAACCTTTGTGATGTAATAAACAATAAGAAGGGACTAATGTGATCTAAGAGTGGAAGAGAATAGCACTAAAATGGGAGACGGGGTAAACCTCTTTTTTTTTTTTTTAACCTTAGACTTTTGACCTCCAAAATGAAATTATTGTTTTTGCTTGGTGCAGTGGCTCACTCCCATAATCCCAGCACTTTGGGAGGCCAAGGTGGGAGGATTGCTTGAGCCTAGGAGTTTGAAAAAATTCTGGGCAACAAAGCAAGACCCTTTCTCTACAAAAATTTAAAAATTAGCCAGAAATGGTGGCACATGCCTGTAGTCCTAGCTACTTGGGAGGCTGAGGCAGGCGGATTGCTTGAGCCTTTTGAAGTTGAGGCTTCAGTGAGCCATGATCACCCCACTGCACTCCAGCTTGGGCAACAGAGAAAGACCCTGTCTCAAAAAATAAAACAAAATAGGCACAGTGGCTCACGCCTGTAATCATCCCAGCACACTGGGAGGCCCAGACAGGCGGATGACGAGGTCAAGAGAACATGACCATCCTGGCCAACATGGTGAAACCTCGTCTGTACTAAAAATAAAAAAATTAGCTGGGCATAGTGGCTCCCGCCTGTAATAATACTCAGAAGGCTGAAGCAGGAGAATCGCTTGAACTCAAGAGCCAGAGGTTGCAGTGAGACAAGATGGCATCACTGCACTCCAGCCTGGCGACGGAGTGAGACTCCGTCTCAAAAATAAATGAATAAAAATAAAAATAAAAAAATAGAGCCAGGCACAGTGGCTCACACCTGTAATCTCAGAACTTTGGGAGGCTGAGGCCGGTAGATTGCCTGAGGTCAGGAGTTCAAGACGAGCCTGACCAACATGGAGATACCCTGTCTCTACTAAAAATACAAAATTAGCCAGGTGTGGTGGCCATGCCTGTAATCCCAGCTAGTGTGGAGGCTGAGGCAGGAGAATCGCTTAAACCTGGGAGACAAAGGTTGTGGTAAGCCAAGATCACACCATGGCACTCCAGCCTGGGCAACAAGAGCGAAAATACATCTCAAAAATAAATAAGTAACTAAATCAGTTCCAAAATATTTTGATGGCATAATTTCTTCTTGTTCTAACAAAACAATTTTTTCCTTTTTCCTATGACCCAGCAATCACACTATTAGGAATTTATCATAAATATACACTTCAAAAATTACAAAATACATATATATGAGGTTATTTATTACAGCATTATTTGTAATTGCAAGAATATTGTAGATAGAATAGAGGTCATATAAAACTTATTCTTAATATTTAGGGTGGGTGTGGTGGCTCACACCTGTAATCCCAGGACTTTGGGAGGTTGAGGCAGGCAGATCACCTGATGTCAGGAGTTCGAGACCAGCCTGGCCAGCATGGTGAAGCCCCATCTCTACCAAAAATACAAAAATTAGCTGGACGTGGTGGCATGCCTGTAATCCCAGCAACTTGGGAGGCTGAGGCATGAGAACTACTTGAACCCTGGGGGCAGAGGCTGTAGTGATATGAGATCACACCACTATACTCCAGCCTGGGCAACAGACTCTGTCTCAAAAACAAATAAACAAAACAAACAAACAAACAAAAAACATTCACAGATCATCTTATCAAATCAAAGTATGCAAAATATTCATGTAAACTTCAGATAAATATGAAGGCTAAACCATTCAGCTTCTTTACCAAATCCTTGAATGTCCCACTTGACTAAATTGAAACATGTTTGTTTGATTTATTGGTTAACTGTTTTTATTCCATTCTTCCTCAAATGATCCCATAATTCGATCTTAGGATGCTGTTCAAATAGACAAATTAGATTGAATGAAAAGACTACTAGATGATATTTAGGATTTTAAGAGGATTTGATATATTTTTTCCTTGTGTGCAATAATTTAATAGCATCTTGAATAGGATTTTCTGATATTACTAACCCTCTGAGAATAATATTTGATAATTAATTAGCTAATATTAAAATATATATTAGATAATATTTATTGAGAGTTTCCTCTGTGCCAAGCAAGGTCAGCTTCATGGGCATATGACCTGTGCAGTGACACGGGGCTTCATGCTTAGATGGGACCCCTTGCTTTGAAGGTCCCTACCCTTTGGTTAGGGCTCTGCTGTTACCATCTTGAAATTCTTAATAATTTTTTTTTTTTTTGAGTCAGAGTCTTGCTGTGTCACCCAGGTTGGAGTGCAGTGGACTCACTGCAGCCTTGAACTCCTGGGCTCAAGTGATCCTCCCACTTCAGCCTTCTGAGTAGTTAGGACAACAAACACACACCTCCGCCTCCGTGCTCAGATAAGTTTTTTGTTTGTTTGTTTTTGGTTTTGTACAGATGGGGCTCTCACTGTGTTGCTCAGGCTGGTCTCAAATTCCTGGCCTCAAGTGATTCTCCCGCCTCAGCTTCCCAAAGTGCTGGGACTACAGACATGAGCCATCATGCCTGCTCAATTATTTTTAATAAGAAGCCCAAGCCCCATTCTTTCTTCCTTCTTCCTACTTTCCTTCCTTCCTTCCCTCCATCCCTCCCTCCCTCCTTCCCCCGACCCGTCTTTCTTTCTTTTCTTTTCTTTCTTTTTTTCTCAGTGTCCCTCTGTTGTCCAGGCTGGAGTACAGCAGTGTGATCTTGGCTCACTGCAACCTCTGCCTCCTGTATTCAAGTGATTCTCCTGCCTCAACCTCCATAGTAGCTAGGATTACTGGCACCCACAACCACGCCTGGCTAATTTTTTGTATTTTTAATAGAGACAGCGTTTTGTCATGTTGTCCAGGCTGCTCTCAAACTCCTGATATTAAGTGATCTGCCCATCTTGGTCTCTGAAAGTGCTGGGATTACAGGTGTGACCCACCACGCCCGGCCTTCAAGCCCCCTGTTTTTATTTTGCACTCATTTTAAAAGTTATGTAGCTAGTCCTAGTTATGTTTTCAGCAAGGAAGGTATATAATCTCATGTACATTTTCAAAAGATTACTCAGGTCTCTGCATGTGAAATGGAATTTAGAGAATGCAAAAGAGGGAGTAAGAATAACACCAAGGAAGCTATGACAGCATTTAAGGTGGCTTTGACTCAGAGGTGGCAATAGATAAGGTTAGTAATTGATAGTTTCAAAATATATTTTGGGAATAGTAAGCATTGATATGGATTCCTAATTTACTGGATGTGGAGATGCAGGAAAAAAATATTAAAAATTACTTCTGAAATTCTGGCTGGAATAGGAGTGCCACTTACCAAGTGAGGAAAGTTAGAGACCTAACATATCTGAGGGTGTGGTTAAAAGCTGAGTTTGACATTATGCTATGTCATATAAAAGACTACCTGTTTTATAATTCCTTTTTAATAAAATATCTGGAAAAAGCAAAACTGTGGTTGCCTGAGGCTGAAGGTAGATTGACTACAGACAGGCATGAGGGAAATTTTGGGGGTCATGAGCATATTCCAAAACTGGATTGTGGGGTTGGTTGCATTACTGTATAAATTTATTAAAAATCCCTGCATTGTATAGGGGCACTATGTTGTATGTAGGAACTGTTAAAATATTTTTTAAATGATGACATGTCTGTGGTTATATCAATGAGTACTATTATTATTTCCATTTTATAGATAAAGAAAATAACAGAGAAGCTAAAAATAAAAGTTTCATGGTTTCATAGCTACTAGGTGTAATATCCAGAATGGGAATTTGAATGTTTTTGACACTAAGACCTTACCGCGATCATATAATATATCCACTTTCTATTTTAAAATTATATTATAAATGCTGCATCTCATTGATCAGAAGCTGTCTTGAAATTGTAAAACAGAGAAGAAAAAAGATAAAGACTGGAAATTGTGTTGAATCTGTATATAAATCCTGTATACTGGCCCTTCCATTTCCCCTAGAAATAAGTGATACAACAAGTTATGGGACCTTTGTTTATTATCCACTGTGAGTTGTATTACCACACTTTACTTGGCTCTTTGGCAAACTATATTATCTCTTCAGATCATTAGGGCTAGGAAATAGTTTCATTAGGCCCACTGATAACTTGGAGTAAATGTATCTTCCAAAAATGCTTACTTCCGGGGAGATTGGATCCACACAAATGAATACATATATAGTCCTTAGTATATGCTGCGATTATTATACTATGCCATTAGCATAAAGATTGCTATGTTAATAAGCATTAAGTGCCTCCTGTGCTAGACTGTGGGGGTGCAAGTAGCCACCAAAATAGCAAGTCCCTGCCTTCCTGGAGCTTCTGTTCTTCTTTTTCAGTGGGAGAAGCAGACATTTTGCTTAAGCAAAAATAATTATAAAATTTAAAGTTGTGCCAAGCTCAATGGACAGGAAAGATTTGTAGAAATTAACAAAGCAAAGGGAGGGAAGAGAAAGCAGCTTTCCCGGCAAAAGAACAGCCTGTGGGAAGGCCCTGAGGCAGGGAAGGGCTGGGATTCTGACCACAATCAAAGTGGTGAAATGGAGTACAGTGAGAGAGACAGAGAACACAGGAAAACCTGGACACTATACAAAGGATTTGGTATTCTAATTCAAGAGCAATACGATGCTACTGAGGAGTAGCTGGAGAATTGTGTGAGCCAATTAAAATTTTAGGAAGATCAACCTCGTTACTATGGAGAATGGATACACAAGGGTTCTGTTGGTTCATGAAGAGGTCTTAAGGAAACTATGATCTGGGTTCAGTGGCTCATGCCTGTAGTCCCAGCTACTCAGAAGTCTGAGGTAGGAGGATCCCTTGAGCCCAAGGAGTTGGAGGTTACAGTGAGCTATGATTGTTTCCAGCCTGGACAACAGAGTGAAATCCTATCTCAGAAACAAAAACCAAAAAACAAGCAACAACAGCAACAACAAAAGCCTTAGAAAACTATAGGTCTTATTATCAAGAAAATGACAGGCCCGCCAGGCGCGGTGGCTCACGCCTGTAATCCTAGCACTTTGGGAGGCTGAGGTGGGCGGATCACCTGAGGTCAGGAGTTTGAGACCAGCCTGACCAATATGGTGAAACCCCCTTCTTTAAAAAAAAAAAAAGAAAGAAAGAAAGAAAGAAAATGACAGGCCTTATTATTGAGAAAAAGGCTTACATTTTTAAGAGCTGATTTTCAAAAAACAGATTGTGAATTAAGTGATGCCGAATGGGGTAAAAAAAGATTGATAAACCAGTGTATCTCTGAATAGCCCACTAGATCAGTGCTTGTCAAACTTTAATGTGTTTTCAGATCACCCTGGTGTTTTGTTAAAATGTAAATCCTGGCTCAGTAGGTCTGAAGGAGTGCATTTCTAACAAGCTCCCCAGCCGATGCCTAGACCACTGGTCCTCACACTTTGAGTAGTAAGTGACTGGGCTATCCTCTATATTCTAAATTCTAAATGTGTTCCATCTTCTGATGCCTATCAGCCCTCTTGGTGGTCTGGCTAATTATCAAACTTGAGCATTTAAACCTGGGAGTTTTCAGAGATGAATTGAAGTGTTAAAGAAGTGGAAATATAGGTCACATATGGCTTTTCATCTCTTCGAGAGATATCCTATATATCCTTACTTCTTATCTATCTACCTAACGTATGTGCCTACCTCTCCATCTATGTTCAAGGTTCTGTTACACTTCAAAAGGACTCTATGCAATCAAAGTGATGTCCAAAACAAGTATAAAGAGATAGTATGAGGCTCTAACACTTTACATCTAATTGGGTGGTTTGCATCACTAATTGAGGCTTACTCTGTGCCAAGCTCTTTACCTGACTTCTTCATTTCATAGAATAGGAATCCAGGAACTCTTAGAGGCTAGTTTCTTGTTCAAGGATATACATCTCAACTCTGGCTTATATCACACTGGACTCTTTTATTCACTATCCTAATCACTGCAGTTTTGTTTGATGACTACAGTTCTAAATCCAGAAAACTCAAGGCTCTTTATTCTGTGGCTAAAGGCTTTGTATTTCTCTAAAGATTTGTGGAGCGTTGCTGCCATTATTTCAATAATTTTATAAAGATCCTAAGTGGTAAATAGGTCTGGCTTTTTTTCTTTTTAAAATCTTCTCTGTCTTCTTCATTAGCAGTGAAACTTCTTGTGGTTTATAGTACCCAAGATCTTGGTAAAAGGATTGATCAAGTAAAGGGAAACAACAGATTATGCTCTATGATTGAGATCATGCTCCTTGTGAAAGACAGGGTAGGGAAATTTTTAATTTCTCCCTGGTTCCTAAAAAATGAGAGCTAACAATGACATCGAGTTTTAAAAGAAATAAAATCTGAGTTGTACTTTGAAATTTTATAAGACAGAGTTAAACCAATAGAGAGAAACTCCTGTTAATTTGATAGTAGCTCCAGAAAGTGAGGAAATGGCAGGGAACACTAGTTTCATTTGGTAAGAGATAAAACTGAAATTATTAATGTCTCCACGGAAATGCTAAATGCCTCCTTACAAACAGGGTCCGGCTAATTGTCTGTCTTCCAACAAATCAGATTTGTTGATGTTTTCCGAGACAACGTTGTGTCGTTTTCGGTTTGGTTCGATCCCCCTTCCTGTGATCAAAGAAAGCGATTCAAGTGTATAATGTGTCTTGATTTGGACTGGAGACTTGCAGAACGGCTAGCCTCATTGCCCCGCGGCTGGCTTCCCCTAAGGTAGGTTTCCTGTGCACAGATACTGGCAAGGCGCTTTGATTGGAAACTCTGGAAAGAAGCCAAAGGAAAGTGAAGTTCCTGGCGCTAGCGCGTGTCCTGCTCAGAGAGCCCGGCGCTAGCTCATTCTTCGTGCAGTTATTGGCTGGGACTCTGTGTGCCGCTGTCGGCCAATGAAGACGCTGGAGATCGGGCCCCGGCCCGTCCCCTTTCTGCGCCCCGGGATGAGGCAGAGACTGAACAGCCGGCGAGCAAATCAACGGTATCCAGAAAGCCATGTCGGACTCGGCGCCCAGCGCCCAAGCGCTAACCCGCTGAAAGTTTCTCAGCGAAATCGCAGGGACGATCTAGACCCCGCTGAGAAGAACTGCTTTTGAGTGAGATGGTCCCAGAGGCCTGGAGGAGAGGACTGGTAAGCACCGGGAGGGTAGTGGGAGTTTTGCTTCTGCTTAGTGCCTTGAACAAGGCTTCCACCGTCATTCACTATGAGATCCTGGAGGAAAGAGAGAAGGGTTTCGCTGTGGGCAATGTGGTCGCGAACCTTGGTTTGGATCTCGGTAGCCTGTCAGCCCGCAGGCTCCGGGTGGTGTCTGGAGGTAGCCGAAAATTCTTTGAGGTGAACCGGGAGACCGGAGAGATGTTCGTGAACGACCGTCTGGATCGAGAGGAGCTGTGTGGGACACTGCCCTCTTGCACTGTAACTCTGGAGTTGGTAGTGGAGAACCCGCTGGAGCTGTTTAGCGTGGAAGTGGTGATCCAGGACATCAACGACAACAATCCTGCTTTCCCTACTCGGGAAATGAAATTGGAGATTAGCGAGGCCATGGCGCCGGGGACGCGCTTTCCGCTCGAGAGCGCGCACGATCCCGATGTGGGAAGCAACTCTTTACAAACCTATGAGCTGAGCCGAAACGAATACTTTGCGCTTCGCGTGCAGACGCGGGAGGACAGCACCAAGTACGCGGAGCTGGTGCTGGAGCGCGCCCTGGACCGAGAACGAGAGCCTAGTCTCCAGTTAGTACTGACCGCGTTGGACGGAGGAACCCCGGCTCTCTCCGCCAGCCTGCCTATCCACATCGCGGTGCTGGACGCGAATGACAATGCGCCTGTCTTCAATCAGTCCTTGTACCGGGCGCGCGTTTTGGAGGATGCACTCCCCGGCACGCGCGTGGTGCAAGTCCTTGCAACGGATCTGGATGAAGGCCCCAACGGTGAAATTATTTTCTCCTTCGGCAGCCACAACCGCGCCGGCGTGCGGGACCTATTCGCCTTAGACCTTGTAACCGGGGTGCTGACAATCAAGGGTCGACTGGACTTCGAGGACACCAAACTCCATGAGATTTACATCCAGGCCAAAGACAAGGGCGCCAATCCCGAAGGAGCACATTGCAAAGTGTTGGTGGAAGTTGTGGATGTGAATGACAATGCCCCGGAGATCACGGTCACCTCCGTGTATAGCCCAGTACCCGAGGATGCCCCTCTGGGAACTGTCATCGCTTTGCTCAGTGTGACTGACCTTGATGCTGGCGAGAACGGGCTGGTGACCTGCGAAGTTCCACCAGGTCTACCTTTCAGCCTTACTTCTTCCCTCAAGAATTACTTCACTTTGAAAACCAGTGCAGACCTGGATCGGGAGACTGTGCCAGAATACAACCTCAGCATCACCGCCCGAGACGCGGGAACTCCTTCCCTCTCAGCCCTTACAATAGTGCGTGTTCAAGTGTCCGACATCAATGACAACCCTCCACAATCTTCTCAATCTTCCTACGACGTTTACATTGAAGAAAACAACCTCCCAGGGGCTCCAATACTAAACCTTAGTGTCTGGGACCCCGACGCCCCGCAGAATGCTCGGCTTTCTTTCTTTCTCTTGGAGCAAGGAGCTGAAACCGGGCTAGTGGGTCGCTATTTCACAATAAATCGTGACAATGGCGTAGTGTCATCCTTAGTGCCCCTAGACTACGAGGATCGACGGGAATTTGAATTAACAGCTCATATCAGCGATGGGGGCACCCCGGTCCTGGCCACCAACATCAGCGTGAACATATTTGTCACTGATCGCAATGACAATGCCCCCCAGGTCCTATATCCTCGGCCGGGTGGGAGCTCGGTGGAGATGCTGCCTCGAGGTACCGCAGCAGGCCATCCAGTGTCACGGGTGGTAGGCTGGGACGCGGATGCAGGGCACAATGCCTGGCTCTCCTACAGTCTCTTGGGAGCCCCTAACCAGAGCCTTTTTGCCATAGGGCTCCACACTGGTCAAATCAGCACTGCCCGTCCAGTTCAGGACACAGATTCACCCAGGCAGACTCTCACGGTCTTGATCAAAGACAATGGGGAGCCTTCGCTGTCCACCACCGCTACCCTCACTGTGTCAGTAACCGAGGACTCTCCTGAGGCCCGAGCCGAGTTCCCCTCTGGCTCTGCCCCCCGGGAGCAGAACAAAAATCTCACCTTTTATCTACTTCTTTCTCTAATCCTGGTTTCTGTGGGGTTCGTAGTCACAGCGTTAGGAGTAATCATATTCAAAGTTTACAAGTGGAAGCAGTCTAGAGACCTATACCGAGCCCCGGTGAGCTCACTGTACCGAACACCAGGGCCCTCCTTGCACGCGGACGCCGTGCGGGGAGGCCTGATGTCGCCACAACTTTACCACCAGGTGTATCTCACCACGGACTCTCGCCGCAGCGACCCGCTGCTGAAGAAACCTGGTGCAGCCAGCCCACTGGCCAGTCGCCAGAACACGCTGCGGAGCTGCGATCCCGTGTTCTATAGGCAGGTCTTGGGTGCAGAGAGCGCCCCTCCTGGACAGGTAAGGATTAGCAAGTCATGCTTAACCCTGTTAATGCTTTTTGATTTCTACAACATATTGAGGAAGGAATGGAGCTGTTTTTTAGTGATGAAGATGTTTTCCTGATTATGCATTCACACTTTCACCTGACCTTTCCTAGATCAAATTTAGTGCCTTTGTGAAATGCTGGCCTGCATTTCAGGAGGAGATACTTGATTCATCTGTGGACCCAATTCATATCCTCAGCACTCATTTGCTATCACAACTGACCAATCTTGCTAAGGGGTGGTTCAGCCAAAACACAAGATCTCGGCGATCACAGTTTGGCTTGGTATAGTTTACATTAGAAATAAGTTGCTGGATACCTCTAACCAGTGGCAGCTTCTAGGAATACAAAAACTACCTCATTCCCCCACATTTCAAGTGATTGTGATGTTTGTATTAAAATTAATAGTATTTTTTATAATTTTCCTTTGTTTACACAGATCTTGTATCTCATTCTCAGATAATTTTCAGTGAACTAAATGAAATTCTGGGCATCCTTTAAACTTTATTTCAAGCACTCTACTGGAAATAATGTGCACCCTACTTACAAATTACCTTATAACAATGATGCATGTTTGCTGGAAAATACAGAAAAGTATTTAAAAAAATTAAAACTATAATCTCCAAACCCAAAGATAATCACTTTTAATTATAAAAGTAATAATTTATTTTGAAAATAAATGTAGATGACACACACACAAAAAGCACAAAGTAGCCGGACTCAGTGGTGTACACCTGTAGTTGCAGCTACTCAGGGGCTGAGGCGGGAGGATTGCTTGAGCCCAAGAGTTCTGGGCTGTGATGCACTATGCTGATCTATTGATCAATCCACTGTCTGCACTAAGTTCAGCATGAATACAGTGACTTCTTGGGAAGGAGGGCCATCAGGTAGCTTAAGAGGGGGTGAACTGGCCCGGGTTGGAAATGGAGAAGGTCAAAACTGCTGTGCTATCCAATAGTGGGATCACACCTGTGAATAGTCGCTGCACTCCAGCCTAGGCAATATTGGGAAACCCTGTCTCTTTAACAATAACAACAACAAAAAAACCCCAGAAACTACAAAAGAAGAGTCTTTTTGGTGCCTCGAGTGTCAGTCCCTGTCCTTCCAGCCTTGTTTTTCTTAAGTATATGTACAATGTAAAAGGTAGAGAAATTCATATCCTTAGAAAGGTAAAGCACTCATTCAGGGTGGTATGCAAGGATACCATCCAAGGCATGGTATCCATGCAAGGTGACTGCAAGGCCTTTGCCCTGGAGAGAACCCTATACATGCTCTCAACTGCAGGAGTACTGCTGTTATTCTGTTACTCAGTGCATCATTTCTATCAACTCTTGGATTTGGCGGTTAGATAAATGAAGTTCTACCACTTACCAACTATACTATGAATCTGTGGCCAAGTTACTGCATCTGCTTTCTAAGCCTCTTCCAAAAATGCAAAAGGGAATAATAAGTGTTTATAAGATTCATGCATGGTATAATATATGCAAAGTGCTTAGCACAGTGCCTGGCATATCATAACTGTTAAAAAATTATTAGCCAGCTCTCAGCATTTTGGGAGGCTGAAGTGGGAGGATTGCTTGAGGCCAGGAGTTCAAGACCGGCCTGGGCAACATAGCGAGACACTGTCTCTACCAAAAAAAAAAAAAAAAAAATTGGGGGCTGGGCACAGTGGCTCATTCCTGTAGTTCCAGAACTTTGGGAGGCTGTGGCAGGTGGATCACAAGGTCAGGAGTTCGAGACCAGCCTAACCAACATGGTGAAACCCTGTCTGTACTAAAAATACAAAAATTAGCTGGACATGGTGGCGTGTGCCTGTAATCCCATCTACTCAGGAGGCTAAGGCGGGAGAATCACTTGAACCCAGGAGGCAGAGATTGTAGTAAGCCAAGATCGTGCCACTGCACTCCAGCCTGGGTGACAGAGACCCTGTCTCAAAAAAAAAATTTTTTTTTTTCATTAGCTGGGTGTGTTGGCATGCACCTGTGGTACCAGCTACTTGGGAGGCTGCAGTGAGAGAATTGCTTGAGCCTGGGAGGTTGAAGCTACAGTCAGCTATGATTGTACCACTACTCTTCAACCATGGCAATAGAGTGAGAGCCTGTCTAAAAAAAAATTATTAGCTATTACTATTATTATTTTTATTAGTTCTTCACCCACCTAAAATCTTAAACACACCTTGGAAATAAGCATATGAGAACAACCAAAAATGCCAAAATAGAAGCACATATGAAAAGGCTAAAAAAGGATGAAAGCCAGCAAGGAACAGCTGCTGTTCTTTTGGTCAGCCTTGATAACAACTGGCCTTTTTCCTAGAACAATGTTCTCAAACTTGGTTGCATATTAAAATCACCTAGTGACCTTTTAAAAATTCTGAAACCCAGGCTACCCCCTGACCAAATAAAGCACAATCTCTTGGGGTGGGACATAGGCATCATAATTTTTTGAAGGCCCCCACTTGATCCTAATGTGCAGACAAATTTGAAAACCACTACTCTAGAACCTGCCAATCCATCATTTAGCATATTTGTGAAGCAAAGTGTTATTCTGGTATTCATAGAACCAGGATCCAACTTTATTGGACCAAGCCCAATTTTTTTAATAACATGGTAAGGTCTCCCAGCCTTAAAGTATTACATAGAATAGTTCTAAAAGATCACTGCAGGACAACATAAAATGGCATTTCAGTTATCTAAAGAGAAAAACCTTCCTAAACCATTAGCACCTGGGCAACTATTTAAACATCTATAGCTGTTCAATACGTATTGCATTATTTTTGGAGGGATGTGACAAAATTGTTGTATAATTAGATTGTGGTGATGGTTGCATCGGTTTGGTATATGTAAATATACTGAAAATCATTGGATTGTACACTTTAAATATGTGAATTGTATGGTATGTGAATTATGTCTCAATAAAAATCTAGAGATGGGGCTGGGCGCACTGGCTCATGCCTGTAATCCCAGCACTTTGGGAGGCCAAGGTAGATGGATCACTTGATGTTAGGAGTTCAAGAACTGCCTGGCCAGCATGGCAAAACCCCATCTCTACTAAAAATACAAAAGTTGGCCAGGCGCAGTGGCTCACGCCTGTAATCCCAGCACTTTGGGAGGCCAAGGCGGGCAGATCACCTGAGGTCAGGAGTTCAAGACCAGCCTGACTAACATGGAGAAACCCTGTCTCTACTAAAAATATTAAAAAATAGCTGGGTGTGGTGTCCCATGCCTGTAATCCCAGCTACATGGAAGGCTAAGGCAGGGGAATCACTTGAACCTGGGAGGTGGAGATCGCGGTGAGCCAAGATCTCACCATTGTACTCCAGTCTGGGCAATAAGAATGAAACTCCATATAAAAAAATAATAATACAAAAGTTAGCCAGGTGTGGTGGTGGGTGCCTATAATTCCAGGTACTTGGGAGACTGAGGCAGGAGAATTGCTTGAACCTGGGAGGTGGAGGTTGCTATGAGCCAAGATCATGCCATGCATTCCAGCCTGGGCAACAAGAGCAAAACTCACTCCATCTCAAAAATAAAATAAAATAAAATAAATTTTTAAAAATATCTAGAGATGAGAGAATCATATGGCTGGCATAAAAAGGTCAAGTCAAAGACATGTAGGATTAAGGCTTTTTGATGCTCCAGTTCTAGTAAAACAGACTGGGTACTTGTTTTGGTTTGTACTTGCTAATATAGTATAGTACTGCACATATTAGTTGTTTAACTTTAGATAAGTCTCTTAATCTCTTTAGACTCCAGTTTCCTCACCTATAAAATAAAGAGGATGTCTACTTTGCAAAATTGTTATGAGAGTGAAAAGTAATGCATATACAGTGCCTGTACAGAGCAAGTACTCAATAACTATTTGTTGAACTAAAAATAATACCAATATTCACCATTTATTAGCATCCCTATGTGCCAGACACTGTAAACAATTAAAAGACATCATTTTGGTACCCAGAGTACCATAGGAGATAGACATGCAAAAATTAAAAATAAAAAAGATAATGGAGATATTCAGTGGGACCAAAAGGAAAGAAACACCTAAGTCAGCCTGGGGAAATCAGGAAGAAATGATAGAGGTGGTGATGCTTGAGCTATGAACTAAAGGTTGAGTAGTAGTTTGTCAGATAGGAAAGGGGAAAGGACAGTGCAGGGAAGGGCCATTGCAAGAAATTCCATGCAGAGGGATTATGATATTTCAGTATCACTGAGCCTTAAAGTGTATGTGTGGCCAGGCATGGCAGCTCATGCCTTTAATTCTAACACTTTGGGAGGCCAAGGTGGATGGATCACTTGAGGTCAGGAGTTTGAAACCAGCCTGGCCAACATGGTGAAACCCCATCTCTACTAAAAATACAGAAAGTGAGCCAGGCATGGTGGCAGGTGCCTGTAATCCCAGCTACTTGGGAGGCTGAGGCAGGAGAATTGCTTGACCCCAGGAGGCGGAGGTTGCAGAGAGCCAGTATCACGCTGCTGCACTCCAGCCTGGGTGACAGAGTGAGACTTCATCTCAAAAAAAAAAAGAGATGTGTGTGTAAAACAGACAGTCTTTATAGGAGATGACGTAAAGCAAGTAGGCAGGAGTTAGATCCTGAGTTACCTTTAGGCCATCCCAAGGAGTTTTTATTTTATTCCATATAGATGCTAGTAACTGCAGAATTTTGAACTGACATATATATGATATCAGCAGGGTTTTTTGTTTGTTTTAGAAAGATTTTTCTGGTCAGTCATAAGTGAAATGGACTGGGGACATTGGGACTGGAGGCAAAGAGAAGCTATTGTGATATTTGAAGAGGAGATTGATAAATGCTTGAACCAGCACAGTGGCAGTTCAGCTGGAGGGAGATGACTACACTAAATCATCAGGACTTGTTGATTGACATGATGTAGGAAGTGAGGGGCAGGGATGAGTCAAGGTTGATCCCCCTAGATTCTGACTGAGGCAACTGGGTAGATGACAGTGCCATTCACAGAGACAGTGAACTCTGGCATAAACACCTAATAGATCAGGCTGGTTTACATCTCCATACTATGGGAGAAGGTTTAGGGGTGTGTGTGTGTGTGTGTGTGTGTGTGTGTGTGTGTGTGTAAAAGAACACAAAAAACCAGATCCCTCTCTTTGAGACCAAAATGTTGGTTCCTACCACATTCAAAAGGATATTCCTAAAGATCCAGGGCTTGAAAAAAAAATTGGGGGAAGATAAGAACTCCAGTGGTTGCTGCTTTTTTTTGGCAGCCAATGTAACCTAGGTAAGGACTTGGTTGAATTAAGAAATCTCATGTCCAGATCAGGCTGGATTTTTCTCTCTCTGTGCTCTGATGTGTTTGCCACTCAGATTGCAGGTTGCAGGTACCTACAGTGTGAAGTGTGCTGTTTCTGTGCTTGTTGTGCAGGGGAGTAGCTAGGCCGCTGGGAGGTCTGGATGAGGGTGGGGGTGGGGTGAGATCAAGTCTCCAGCCAAGAGGTCCCCTGGGGCTAAGT
Source organism: Cheracebus regulus (assembly GCA_963574635.1). Lineage (NCBI taxonomy): Eukaryota > Metazoa > Chordata > Mammalia > Primates > Pitheciidae > Cheracebus > Cheracebus regulus. The sequence continues at coordinate 18,614 of CAUYQU010004194.1, forward strand.
GAAAAGCTTGCTCTTTTGAAATGGTCTCCATTGGTAATTAACAACATATCAAGAATACCTTGGTGTCAAATTAAGGGAATTTGTAGGCACTATGCTGTTGGTAGCTGCTCTCAATCATTCAAGGAAGCTGTTAAATCTGTGAACATTAGCATTCTGCCAGGTAATGAGATCTGGTCCTTAGCACCTCCCAGACACACTGATTCTTTACTGTTTTGAAACATCTCCCTCTCCTGGCTTCCTCCACCGTGTTTCTATACTGTCCTTGAAATCAATGAATGGTAATTTAGTGTATCTAGAGTATCACTAGCAAATGTCTGAATAAGAGAGGTTTGGTTTTCGCTGTGCCTCCTGTTACAATGAAAACGTGTTCTGCATAAATTTAATTATCTACATTAATGTGTAAGCCTTTTCTGCAAAGAGATGGATCCGTTTTTGAATAATCTGCAGAAGGGCAGAGTTTTGAATATATGGCAGTGGTTCTAATTAGCAGTTGCTCCAATAAAATCGAACTGAGACGGAAGCTACTCATTTAGAATACTGGCTGATGACAACACTGGCTTGCACAAAGTGACCACTCTCCAATGGTTACTCCCTCTCTCTCAGTGGGCCGCAGGTTGCTAGGGCTCAGGCTGTGGCTGTTTTCCCCGCCGAAAAGGGGCGGGGTCAGTTGGTGTGTTAGGAAAAAAAAAGAAAAACCCATATATGTTGTCTGCCTCTCCACAGAGGTAACAATCCGTAGAAAAACATGCCGTTGAGCTGGAGGAAGGCGAAAAGATAGGCTGGGTTTTTTGGGGGGTGGGGGAGCGAGGAGGACAGGGTGGGATTTTCCCCCCACAGTGTTGCGACGCATTAACCCTGCTGCTGTTGGGACGTTCGCTGCTCAGCCTATTGGCTGAGCCCGGGAGCCGCTGTCTGCCAATCGGGTGGTGAAAGGCAGACAAATCTACCCCGCCACCAGCAAAAACGGCGCGTAACCCTTACCGCGCCGGCCGAGCCGCGCCAGAGCTGGCGCGGGGAAAGGGAGATAGGTGTCTCTAGCTGCTGTGGCTGTTTGGGGCGGGTCGGCTTCATCCGCGTCTCAGGAGCAAGTAGAGAATTAGCGGCGGCAGCAATGCTCCGCAAGGTGAGAAACTGGGCAGAAATCTGGCGGGGGGCTACCCTTTTGTTCCTTTTTTACCACCTGGGTTACGTTTGTGGGCAGATCCGCTACCCAGTCCCAGAGGAGTCACAGGAAGGGACTTTTGTAGGGAATGTCGCCCAAGATTTCCTGCTGGATACGGACAGTCTGTCAGCTCGCAGGCTGCAGGTCGCTGGAGAGGTGAACCAAAGACACTTCCGTGTGGATTTGGACAGCGGAGCCCTGCTCATCAAGAACCCAATCGACCGAGAGGCACTGTGTGGGCTCAGTGCCAGCTGCATCGTGCCCCTGGAGTTTGTCACGGAAGGTCCTTTGGAAATGTACCGAGCAGAGGTAGAGATCGTAGATGTGAATGATCACGCCCCCCGTTTTCCGCGGCAGCAGCTGGACTTGGAAATTGGGGAGGCAGCTCCTCCAGGACAGCGTTTCCCATTGGAAAAGGCTCAGGATGCAGATGTGGGAAGCAATTCCATTAGCAGCTATAGGCTGAGCTCCAATGAACACTTTGCGCTGGATGTGAAGAAGCGCAGCGACGGCAGTCTGGTCCCAGAGCTGCTCCTGGAGAAGCCTTTAGATCGGGAGAAGCAATCGGACTACCGCCTCGTGCTGACTGCTGTGGATGGAGGGAACCCGCCGAGATCTGGCACAGCAGAGCTCCGGGTATCCGTGCTGGACGTAAACGACAACGCCCCAGCCTTCCAGCAATCCAGCTACAGGATTAGTGTGTTAGAGAGCGCACCAGCGGGCATGGTGCTCATCCAGCTCAATGCCTCCGACCCGGACCTGGGTCCCAGTGGTAACGTCACCTTTTATTTCAGTGGTCATACCCCTGATCGTGTGAGGAATCTCTTTAGCCTGCACCCCACTACGGGAAAGCTTACTCTTTTGGGGCCCCTAGACTTTGAGAGTGAGAATTACTATGAATTTGATGTGCGGGCTCGAGATGGGGGTTCTCCAGCCATGGAGCAACATTGCAGCCTTCGAGTGGATCTCCTGGATGTAAACGACAACGCCCCCTACATCACAGTGACCTCAGAGCTTGGAACCCTCCCTGAGAGTGCAGAACCTGGCACTGTGGTGGCACTTATCAGTGTGCAGGATCCAGACTCAGGGTCAAATGGAGATGTGAGCCTACGCATTCCTGACCATTTGCCATTTGCCCTCAAGTCCGCCTTCAGGAACCAGTTCTCCCTGGTGACTGCTGGACCCTTGGATCGAGAGGCCAAATCTAGCTATGACATCATGGTCACTGCTTCCGATGCTGGAAACCCTCCTCTGAGTACCCACAGAACTATTTTCCTCAATATTTCAGATGTGAATGATAATCCACCCTCTTTCTTTCAGAGGTCACATGAGGTGTTTGTGCCTGAGAACAATCGCCCAGGGGACCTGCTTTGCTCCCTTGCAGCCTCTGACCCAGACTCTGGCTTGAATGCGCTTATCTCCTATTCACTCCTAGAGCCCAGGAATCGAGATGTGTCAGCTTCCTCCTTCATCTCTCTGAACCCCCAGACAGGAGCTGTTCATGCTACTCGATCCTTTGACTATGAGCAAACCCAGACACTGCAGTTTGAGGTGCAGGCACGGGATCGGGGCAACCCACCCCTTAGCAGCACTGTGACAGTTCGTCTATTCGTGCTGGACCTCAATGACAATGCCCCAGCTGTGCTCCGTCCTCGAGCCCGGCCTGGTTCCTTATGTCCCCAAGCACTGCCTCCATCGGTTGGTGCTGGCCACCTAATCACAAAGGTGACTGCTGTGGACTTGGATTCAGGTTACAATGCTTGGGTTTCCTATCAGCTCCTGGAGGCCCCAGATCCCAGCCTGTTTGCAGTCTCCCGATATGCTGGGGAGGTGCGGACGGCTGTTCCCATCCCAGCTGACCTCCCACCACAGAAGCTGGTCATTGTGGTAAAGGATAGTGGTAGCCCACCACTCTCTACCTCTGTTACTCTCTTAGTGTCCTTAGAGGAAGACACTCATCCAGTTGTCCCAGATCTTCGAGAATCTTCAGCTCCAAGAGAAGGAGAATCTCGTCTAACCCTCTACTTGGCTGTGTCCCTAGTGGCAATTTGCTTCGTCTCCTTTGGCTCGTTTGTGGCACTACTTTCTAAGTGTCTTCGTGGGGCAGCCTGTGGAGTGACCTGCTTTCCTGCTGGCACCTGTGCCTGTCTCACCAGATCTCGAAGGAGGGAGGGGCTTCCCCCTTCCAATGGGATCCTCCGAATCCAGCTAGGGTCAGATGATCCTATCAAGTTTGTTGATGTGGGAGGCCACTCTCACGGCTGTACACCCTTGGCTTCTGCACCCACTCGGAGTGATAGCTTCATGATGGTGAAGTCACCCAGTGCACCTATGGCAGGGGAGCCTGTTCGCCCAAGCTGCCCACCCTCTGATCTTCTCTATGGGCTAGAGGTGAGACCTTTGCAGGCTCAGCCAATGCTTGAGGGTTGTTCTGATCCAGGCATAGGGCTGGGCCATTTCCTAGAGAGTACTGGCCTCTCTGTAAGAGCCCATAGTGATGTCACCATCTTTGTGAGAGGTAACTATGTGGTAAGTGCTGTGCTTTGTAACTGTTTTCTGAATTAACCAGAGTTGTCACAATTTAGCATTGGGGGTGGGCCATGCCCATATCTGAGTAAGAAATGAAATTAGTGATCAAGAGCCAGGCTGTTGTGGAAGCATGCTGATGGACTGTGGGAGCACAGAAGGCTACAGTGCACAGGGTACAGTGCACCAGGCAATCACTTGAGCAAAAGTATCTGTTTTCTCTACTCTCCCTGAAGGAGGGGATCAGGTCTGAAGTACCTTAACTCTAGATTACCAATTCCTAAGGGATTGAGGGTGACTAAAATCTTTGTCTCACAGTATCTAGTACACTGTAAAGGGACCTCTCTAGTTGAAACATAGCAGAGAGAAGAAAGAGGAGAGAACTAAGGGAATAGAGAGGCACACATCAGAGTGGTAGCATAGATCCTTTGGTCTGGGTCTTTAGGACTCAGATCAAGTCCCTACTGGGGATTTGAACTAGATGTAAATTGGAAGGCTGGGGCGGGTTGGTCATTACCTTTGGAAAAAAGCAGTAAGTGAAATCACTTATGCCAGAAAACTGATTTACAGTTGGCTAATTCATAGAAACAGCCACTCTCTGCATCTCTAAGTTGAGTTCTCCTGAATTTGGTGAAACCATGAAACCTAGAGGCCATCCATGCTTGGCCTCTGACCACCCTCCTGGGTGACCGGATTCAGCCCCAGAAATGTTCCCCTACCCAAAAACTGTAACACTTGTTCCACATTCTGAGCCTGGGGTGTCAGAAAAGCTGTCTTATGTCAGCTCACATTGAGATTTCCTCAAAGCATTGCTGGAAAGTCAGGGCTTGACTTTAGAAGGTTCTTACTAATCTTTTCTCTCACCTTAGTAGCATTCAGAAGGATGGAGGAGGGAGGGGGAATAAATGGGCTTTGCCTCTCCCAGAAGGACAAGATTTTGCTGGTTCAAGCAAAGTAGTGGAAGCTTCTGAAGTCATGCAGGAAGTTGCTGGGACAGAACGCTGAGGAGTTTTGTATCACTTTGTCTTCCCTGTTGAGCACCATCTGAGCTGTCAAACTTTGCTGCCAAGGGGGCTGAATCAACCTGCAGCACGAAATGAGTGGGGAGGTAGGAAGCTTCTGTGACACAGATTTGCAGCGTGTGTTCCCAAGGTTTCCAGGATTGAGGAGACTTCATAATTGGTTGAAAGCAAACAGACTTTTTGGCCAATCAGACTCAGAGCTGAGGTGGGAGATCTGCTCTTCCAGCCCGCCTCTCCTCCTCCAGCTCCCCAGCTCCACTCAAATTCAGTTTCCCTCCCCCCTGCCCACCCCCGCCACTCGGTGACTAAGAAGAACTGCTGCAGGCAGGCAAACCTCCGAGCAGTTTTTAAGAGGCTAGAAGGAGACATAAGAGACTTCAGCTACTGCATTCCAAGCCCTGGGTCTACCTTGGAGACAGGACAGCACAGACTTACTCTCCAGGAAAGGACTTCTGGGTCATGGGGCCCAAGACACCCCCACAGCTCGTTGGGAAATGGCAAGTGCTGTGCATGTTGTCCTTGTGCTGCTGGGGCTGGGTGTCTGGGCAGCTTCGTTACTCAGTGGTGGAGGAGTCTGAGCCGGGAACGCTGGTGGGGAATGTTGCTCAGGATCTGGGCTTAAAGATGACGGATCTGTTGAGCCGCCGGCTGCAGTTGGGCTCTGAGGAGAATGGGCGCTATTTTTCCCTGAGCTTGATGAGTGGTGCCCTGGCAGTGAATCAAAAGATTGACCGAGAGAGCCTATGTGGAGCCAGCACCAGCTGCCTGCTGCCAGTACAGGTGGTTACTGAACACCCCCTGGAGCTAATCCGTGTAGAGGTAGAGATCCTGGATCTCAATGACAACTCTCCTAGCTTTGCCACCCCTGAGCGAGAGATGCGCATATCAGAATCAGCGGCACCTGGGGCACGATTCCCACTGGACAGTGCCCAGGATCCGGATGTGGGCACCAATACTGTGAGCTTTTACACTCTGAGCCCCAACAGCCACTTCTCTCTGAATGTGAAGACCCTAAAAGATGGGAAGCCATTCCCAGAGCTGGTGCTAGAGCAGCAGCTGGATCGTGAAGCCCAGGCAAGACATCAGCTGGTGCTTACTGCTGTGGATGGGGGGACCCCAGCTCGCTCAGGAACCACCCTTATCTCTGTCATTGTGCTGGACGTCAATGATAATGCTCCAGTCTTCCAATCCTCAGTTCTACGTGTGGGAATCCCAGAGAATGCACCCATTGGTACTCTGCTGCTCCGCCTCAATGCCACTGATCCAGACGAGGGCACCAACGGCCAACTGGACTATTCTTTTGGAGACCACACATCTGAGGCAGTGCGGAACCTCTTTGGCCTGGACCCCAGCAGTGGGGCAATCCATGTGTTGGGTCCCATAGACTTTGAGGAGTCGAGTTTCTATGAAATTCATGCAAGAGCCCGTGACCAGGGACAGCCTGCCATGGAGGGCCACTGTGTGATTCAGGTGGATGTGGGGGATGTCAATGACAATGCCCCAGAGGTGCTACTAGCCTCTTTGGCCAACCCTGTCCTAGAGAGCACACCAGTGGGCACAGTAGTGGGGTTGTTCAATGTGCGAGACCGAGACTCAGGTAGAAATGGTGAAGTGAGCCTTGATATCTCTCCGGACCTGCCATTTCAGATTAAGCCTTCTGAGAACCACTACTCGATGCTAACCAGTCAGCCCTTGGACCGGGAGGTCACATCCCACTATATCATCGAGCTGCTGGCCAGCGATGCTGGCTCACCTCCCCTGCACAAACATCTCACCATTAGGCTCAACATTTCAGATGTTAATGACAATGCACCCCGCTTCAACCAGCAGCTTTACACTGCTTACATCCCAGAAAACCGGCCTCCAGGCTCCCTTCTCTGCACTGTGGCTGCCTCAGATCCAGACACTGGGGATAATGCCCGGCTCACCTACTCCATTGTAGGAAATCAGATTCAGGGAGCCCCAGCCTCATCCTTTGTGTATGTCAACCCAGGGGATGGACGGGTCTTTGCCCAGCGTACCTTTGACTACGAATTGCTGCAGATGCTGCAGATTGTGGTGGGGGTTCGAGACTCCGGCTCTCCACCATTGCATGCCAACACATCTCTGCACGTGTTTGTCCTGGACCAGAATGATAATGCCCCAGCTGTGCTGCACCCGCGGCCAGGCTGGGAACACTCAGCCCCCCAGCGTCTCCCTCGCTCTGCTCCTGCTGGCTCCTTGGTCACCAAGGTGACAGCTGTGGACGCTGATGCAGGCCACAATGCATGGCTCTCCTACTCACTGTTGCCACAGTCCACAGCCCCAGGACTGTTCCTCGTGTCTACACACACTGGTGAGGTGCGCACAACCCGGGCATTACTGGAGGATGATTCTGACACCCAGCAGGTGGTGGTCCTGGTGAGGGACAATGGTGATCCTTCACTGTCCTCCACAGCCACAGTGCTGCTGGTTTTGGAGGATGAGGACCCTGAGGAAATGCCCAAATCCAGTGACTTCCTCATACACCCTCCTGAGCGTTCAGACCTTACCCTTTACCTCATTGTGGCTCTAGCCACCGTCAGTCTCTTATCCCTAGTCACCTTCACCTTTCTGTCAGCTAAGTGCCTTCAGGGGCACGCAGACGAGGACAGGGGTGGAGGGCAGTGCTGCAGGCGCCGGGACTCACCGTCCCGGGACTTCTATACGCAGTCCAGCCCCAACCTGCAGGTGAGCTCGGACGGCACGCTCAAGTACATGGAGGTGACGCTGCGGCCCACAGACTCGCAGAGCCACTGCTACAGGACGTGCTTTTCACCGGCCTCGGACGGCAGTGACTTCACTTTTCTAAGACCCCTCAGCGTTCAGCAGCCCACAGCTCTGGCGCTGGAGCCTGACGCCATCCGGTCCCGCTGTAATACGATGCGGGAGCGGAGCCAGGTGAGGGGCTCGGCGCCGCCCCGGGCGACCCCTGGGGGCGGCACTGGAGAAGCCGCCTGTCCTCTTAGGGGATTGAACTTGCATCCACTCCTCTCCGGCCGGATCGGCCACTGGCTGCGCTCCACCCGATTCTCGGGACCATTGGACTGTTTGCGCGGAACCAGAGGAGTGGCGGATTAGGGATGGGGCTCCGAGCACCGGAGGGGTGGTGGCGACTGTGGGTGAGGGGAGGTGGGACTGACCCCCACTCCCACACTCAGAAAAGGCTGGGGCCCCCGTCGAACTTCCGATGAATTTCAGGCGATTTCCGCGGGTGTCGGGGGTCCCGGGAGGAGGCAGTCACAGATCCACCCCTACAGCCAGCCTCCTAGGCGCCGGCTCCGGCTTGCTTGAAGATCTTTAGGTTTCCTCTTCGGTTTCTCCCCAACTCCCAGCATGTGTGATTTCACCGTTACCCTCCCTATCTCCGCATCACCCAACCGCATCTGTCTGCAGGACTTAGGTGTGCGCGCGGGGCTCCTGCGCGTCCTCCCTGCAGGCCACTCCCACGGCCCACACACCGTGCACAGGCTCGCCACGCCTCACCACACGTGCGCGGACGCACGCACACACTCGTCGCACTTGGGCTTACGCGAATACCAGCTTTCACTCCCACCCGCTCGCGGCCCGGTTCACAGGACTGTCCCGAGCCACTTGCAGCTCCCCTCCGCTGCTCCCTCCGCCGGGCTCAGGGGTACTCATAGCTGACTGTGCCCGCCTTAGTGAGGGTCCCAGATCGGCGGCTGCCCAGGTCCAGGTGAGGACTCCAGAGCCTCTCACTTCTCCCACCCGCGCCCTGAGCTGGGCTGGGTCGCCTGGGGGCGGCCTGAGTGAGGCGCGGCGCCGAGACCGCTGGAGCGACTCAGCGCTCTAAGCGCCAGGCGGGCGGGACTCTACGTACGACCCAAGGTCCAGATGGGCCCGGGACTCCTCTCGAGGGTGACGACCCCTCAACCCAGAAGCCTCGAGCAGGCGAACATGCAAAGCTGCCCGGTAGCCCTAGGTGCGGCAGGGCTCGGTCTTGGGCGAGTGAGTGAGTCTCTGTAGGACAGCAGGCCTGGGACTCCAGTGGCACCAGCGGCCCCTTCCTCTAGGAAGTGGAAACCTGGAGCGCCCTGGCTCTCAAAGCCCAGAGATACAGGCTTTTGGCGCCGTCGTGATCACAATGTGCCCAGCGATCTAGGGTCAGAGATTTGGAGGCGACCAAAGTATCTGAGACTCTAACAAGTCCTGTCTCCTCTGGCAGATGGAAAGCTGCAGGCTCTGCCTGATGCCTGCGTGCCCTTATGTGTGAGAAAACTACAATAGTAAAAATCACAAGTTTCCCCAACTCCAGGAGCTTTTATTCAAAATATATCTATGCCTAACTCTGCCCCTATGGAATCAGGATTGTATTCTGAAACACCCCCAGGTGATTTTGGTAGCTGATTGAGAGGAACTTACTATACAACTCCTTCAAGAACTTCATCTCATTTGCTCTTCCCAGCATTGCTATTGACTAGGTACTAACATCCATCTCTTATAACAGCTTCACCGAGATCAAGTAACTTGCTCAAGTTCACAGAGCAAGTAAGAGGGAATCTAAATCTAACCCCTGTCTAACTCCAGAATTTGTGCTTTAAATTTCTTGGCACTTGGAACTTTAAAAGCTCGAGGACAGAAGAGGAGGGGGGTTGCCTCTGCTGGGATTTTGCTTTTGCTGGGATGGGGCAAGGGTGGAGTTCCTTCTCTTTTAGGACGTCACTTGTGGGGAAAGTCTTCTGTGGCTCCTCATTTCTGAGCAGCCCTCGAAGCGCAAACTTGGCCCAGTTGTCCTTATGTAGATTGAGTTTCCCCCAGCTCCTTTTCCTGCTGTCACAATCACTGCATCTCTGTGTAGATTCTGCTGTGTCTAAGAATACAGTGGCTGAGGGCTGGCCATCCCTGTGCTTTTCTCTGTGGCAGCCCCAGAATGGTGCTGGTGAATCCTGATGCACCTGGAATGCTAGGTTTCTGGGTTCTGCTCACATCACTGCCACCTGTGAACCGTAGAGTGAGTCACTGGCAGTTCTGGAGCTTCCTCCTCCCTGGAGTAATCTGAGATACTCACACTCTCTGCTTCTGGGAGCAAGTGTGAGTATTAATTACCAGCCCACAGCAGAACCAGTGAGGAGATGGCTCTAGGAGTGCTCCATGAGAATGTATGATGGGATAACACATCCCGTGGAAAGACCAGAGGGACTTGGGAATAAAGTGGCTGGCCAGAGCCCCGCACCTTCAGCTAGGTGGGAGATGGATACAAATCAGCCCCTTGGGAACCCTGGAGACTTAGCTGGCCCTGCTTGGAGGCCGTGGGAGCTGGATCCCTTCCCCCTGCATCCCTTCCATTTTTCTCTGTCTCAGACAGAGCAGCCTTGTTCTCTTCTCCTTAGTCACAGACCATTGTCTGGCACAGAGTTCTAGGAGTGAGAAGTGTCCCGGGACTTGGATGCCCTGCGAAGGCCCAATCTGGCATGACTCCTAAATTAATAATGTATTTAGCTGTGGGAAGAGATCCTTGCAAGCCAAGGGACTGAAGGAGGTGTCCCTCTGAATGTGGCACTGCACAACCTGGCACCAAAAGGGTTACCCGGAGCAGCAGCCATCTTGCTGCAGAGGATGCTTTGTTCCCAGCTGAGGAGTTGAATAAATTCATTCTAGGGCTGGTGGAATTCTCACTGAAAAGCCTCCTCTGCCACTTTAGGGGGCTTTCTCTGCATCTGTTCCCCCAATTCTACAGAAGATGCCTTCAGTCCTTGAATTTTGGCTCAGGAGTTCTGACTCTGGGGGTGGGGAGGAAGGAGCCATTTCTGCAGGAAAGGAATCTGAGCTTGCTCACTGTAGTCAGATGAAATGTGATTTATCTCTTTGTTTCTGGTACCTCAGACCACTGAGACCTGAGATGTATTTTGTCTTTGGAGATGAGTCCACCCGTGCCCTCTCTTAGCCTGTTTTCTTCTCTGTGCCCCCTCCCCTCTTTCTCTCCCGCCCATCTCCAGGGGCCCGGGTGACATTCTGACTTCTCACAGGTACTCAGCCCCTTTCCCTCTGTTTTCTCCACAGCAAGCCCCACCCAACACGGACTGGCGTTTCTCTCAGGCCCAGAGACCCGGCACCAGCGGGTAGGTGACTGATTCTCCAGCCCACCCTCTTCTCTGCGGCATTTTCTCAGGGATGACGTGGGAGGAGATGGGAGGAGGGCTCAGCATTTGCCATAAATGGCTTATCTCTCAATTTGAGATCCCAGGGAGAACTCAGTGTGTGGGGGGCTGACACACAGACCCCAGAAGAAAGAGGCGACTGCCCTGACTGTTCTGGAACTCAACTCACACACTTGCCCCTTCCCCCTCCCCACCACCTGCACCTTTTCCTATCCCCTGAGGGCTCTGTGGAACCAAAGGATGGTCTGAAGCTGGTCTCTGGGTGAAAGGGAGGCTTTCTATGCCCTTGTACTGCCTAACCCCCTCCTCTGACTTGAGCTGGGCTCTATTCTGACCCCGGGCTCAGGCAGAAAAACATTTGACCTAAGGAGGCCGTCTGCAGTCAGCGCCTCCTCCGGAGCCTCCAGAGCCGAGGCCCACTGGAGCATGGGTAGAGTGGAGGCAGCACAGCTGGAGACGGGACTGAGGAAGGACTGGGCAGGGCACGGAGCCCTCATCCGCCCTCCTCCCACTGTCCTCTGCCCCTACTTGTGCTACCCTCTCTGTCTGCAGGGTCTCCATGTCGCTGCCCATGGGATCTCCGCGTCTCCGCCTCTTTTTCTTGAGTTTCTGTCTTTGCCACTTTCTCTTACCTCTGGGTCCTTCCTTCAGTCTCTATCTCGCTTTGCAGTCTGTGCCTCTCCCGCTCTTCTCCATCTCTGTCTCAGCTTCGGTCCTGATTACTGCGCCGTCCATCCCTGTCATTTGTCTACTTGCATTGATCTGTGCTGCCCACTGTGCCTGCCATGGCGAAAGTGCTCAATACATACGGAGTGAGTGGCTACACGGGACTCAGACTCAGTCTCTTTCTCCTTCTCTACCTCTGCCTCCCTTTCCTTGCCCTGGACCTCTTTTCTGTTTCTCCTTTCACCACTTCCTAGTGGTGCCCTTGTGTTCTATCCCCAGCCTCTGTGTTTCTCCCTCTCTATTTCTGCTTTCCTCTGTTCTCAGCCTTGCCACGTCTCTATCTTTGTCTCTGTATCTGTGCCTGTTGTCTTTTTCTGCCTCTTTCTCTGTTACTCTTTATCTCTCCCTTTCTTTTATCATGTCTTTTTCTCTGAGCCTCTGTCTCTGTCTCTCATTTTTTTTGTACTTGTGGGCAAGCTAGCACATACCCACCCCCACCACACTCTCTCCCCTCCTTGCCCCTCACACACAGAGCCTTTGATCGCAGCTCTCTACCACACACCCTCCCATCCAGGCAGCCCCAGCTGCTCATTTCAATCTGGTATGAATTCCTGCTGAGACAGGAACCCCCCGAGGGCTGAAGGGAAGGGAAACTTCTGCAGAAAGACCTTCAGTTGGTCTGAACCAAGTGGGATAGGCTCTGGGCCAGGCCTCCCAGTTAGAAGTCAGGAGCCTGGAAGAGTCCTGGAGCCCAGGGAGAGAAGCAGGAGCTTGGGCCACCTTATCCTACCTCCTCAATGGTTGAGTACTGCTGTCCACATTTGCCAAGTTGCTATAGATGCTTCCAAGAATCTTCTCTCCCGATCCTGCAACCAACCAATGCCTTGCTACCATGAGGACCCAGGAGCCCTTGGTGTATGGCAGAGATTCCAGCTCCTGGGTATGCACAGTCCTATCACTGGTTTTAGGAATACAAGGTACTTCCTAGAAGGCCCCTAAAAAGCAGCAGATCAAAAGGCTTGGGCTGCCCTTGCCCCTCCTTTGACCCCAGCTGTTGCCCTTCTCCCTGCTAGTCTTGCCAACCTTCTCATAAGTTATCCATTAAGTCATTAATGTATTCATTTATTCAACAAATATTTATCGAGCATCTACTATGAGCAGGGCCCTGTGCTAAACATTGGGCTATAAGAGTGAACAAGTAGGCCAGACACGGTGGTTCAAGCCTGTAATCTCAGCACTTTGGGAGGGCAGGGCAGGCGGATCACAAGGTCAGGAGTTCAAGACCAGCCTGGCCAACATGGTGAAACCCCATTTCTACTAAAAACACAAAAATTAGCTGGGCATGGTGGTACCTGCCTGTAATCCTGGCTACTGGGGAGACTGAGACAGGAGAATCGCTTGAACCCAGGAGGCGGAGCTTGCAGTGAGGCAAGATTGTGCCACTGCACTCCAGCCTGGGCAACAGAGTGCGACTCCATCTCAAAAAAAAACAAAAACAAGAATGAGCAAGTATATGTGATCCCAGAACTCACAGGGTTCTAGGCCAGCAGAGGAGACAGAAAATTTGCAACAAGTAACACACACACACACACACACACACCAAAATGCTGGGTGCTGTGGCTCACACCTATAATCCCAGCACTTTGGGAGGCCGAGGTGGGCAGATCATTTGAGGTCAGGGGTTTGAGACCATCCTGGTAGCCAACATGGTGGAACCCCATCTCTACTAAAAATTAGCCAGGTGTGGTGGCAGGCATCTGTAATCCCAGCGACTTAGGAGGCTGAGGCAGGAGAAGAACCAGGGAGGTAGAGGTTGCAGTGAGCCGAGATCACGAAAAAAAAAAAAGAATCTAGCTATAAATCATGGTAAGTTCTGAGAGGCAGAGAACAATGTGAGTGTAATGGGGAGGAAGATCAGGGAAGGCTGCTAGGAGGGGGTGACATTGAGAAGTTCTAGGCCATTTATGTTCCCCCTACCTACCTCCACCCCAGGCCATACACTGTCTTTGAAGCAGAATTCACTGTTGAACCTGGAAGCCCCACCAACTTCCTCTCATGTGTCCTCTGGGGTGAGCACCTTACCCGTGCCTCAACTCACTTTTCACCAAATGAGAGGCTTAGTGGCCTAGAATACATGTGGGAGCTCTTGGAGATATGGAGGAGAAGGCGTGGAACCTCTCTCTCTCTCTCTCCTCTCTCTGCTTCCTTAGTTAACTTGTGGGGGATGCAACAAACTTTTTAATTTTTTTTGAGATAGAGTCTTGCTCTGTCACTCAAGCTGGAGTGCAGTGGTACAATCTTGGCTCACTGCAACCCCTGCCTGCCAGGTTAAAGCAATTCTCCTGCCTCAGCCTCCGAGTAGCTGGGACTACAGGTATGCACCACCATGCCCAGTTCATTTTTGTATTTTTAGTAGAGACAGGTTTCACCATGTTGGCCAGGCTGGTTTTGAACTCCCCCACCTCAAGTGATCCACCCGTCTCTGTCTCCCAAAGTGCTAGGATTACAGGCGAGAGCTACCGCACCTGGCCGCAACAAACATTTTTGATTCAGTGGCTCCAAAGTGGCCAAGATGAAATAAGCATTAGGATCTAGTCCAGTAACTTCAACGTCTCTCCTTCAGTTAACAAATGGTCAGTGAGCACTTTCTATTGGCCAGGCAGTGTTCTCGATGTGGGAGGCCCCTGCCCTCAAGGAGTTTATAGTGCATTGAAGGAGACGAATATTGACCAAATAATTACAAAAATAAGTGTGAGACTGAAGCTGTCATAAGCACTAGGAAGAATTGTACCTGGTGGTAAGGGCATATGATAGGGATTTGACCTAGGGGGCAGGTGGACATCCTGGAGGAAATGAAGTTGTACTGAGATCTGAAAGATGAATATAAATTAACCAGCTGAAGACAAGAAGGAAGAGCATTCTAGATGGTCAGGCACACCAGCTTCAGAGCAGGGCTAGTGTTGACTTCTTCAGTAAACTTGGTTCAATTTCAAGCCAGCACTGGGTCACACTGCCTACACAGAAGGAAGAGCATTCCAGATGGGGGGAAAAGTCTATGCCAAAGCCCTGTGGTGAGGCCCCCTGGGATCAAGAGAATTACAGGGAATTTTCTCTTTGCTGCCATTGGATGAGGGGATGAAGAGGAGAGGTTTGTTTTATTCAGTCTAACCCTGGCTCCAACCTTCCGCTGCTACCCTGACTCACTCCGTCCTTACCACATTGCCCACTGCCCTCCAGTCTGGTCTAGTCAGGCACACTAGCTTCAAAGCAGGGCTAGTGTTGAGTTCTTCAGTAACTTGGTTCCAGTTCAAGTCAGTACTGGGTCACACTACCTAGACAAAAGGAAGAAGACCTGGCCTTTGGGAGACTGAGGTGGGCAGATTACCTGAGGTCAGGAGTTTGAGACCAGCCTGGCCAACATGATGAAACCCTATCTCTACTAAAAATACAAAAATTAGCCCATCATGGTGGTGCACACCTGTAGTCTCAGCTACTCAGAAGGTTGAGGCAGGAGAATTGCTTGAACCCGGGAGGTGGAGGTTGCAGTGAGCTGAAATTGCAACACTGCATTCCAGCCTGGGTGACGGAGCGGATTTCATCTAAAAAAAAAAAAAAAAGAGAGAGAGAGAGAAAGAAAGAAACAAACAAAAAGGGGGGAAAAGTGAAGAAAACTGATATTCTTAAGTCCCTGCCTGCCACAGGCTTCTCCTCCCCACCACTATCCCTTCTCAGGTCATCCTTTGGGCATCTGATCCCAATAGCTGTTGTCTCAAACTCTGAGCCCAAAAAACCATTTCTGTCTTCTCAGGCTGTTACCCAGGCCCCGTCCTGCAGCTGTCCCCAGCCTCTGCACAAACAGTCTCCATTCAGCTTCCCCTGGCCCCAGCCTGTTCTTCTTTGGTGGCTCCAGTATACCATCCCTCCTCCTCTGTGAGACAATATCCCTGCTCTCTCTCAGTTTCGGCAGTCATTCAACAAACAAATAGCAACTTAATTTTTTTCTGCTTATAAAATAGTACATGCTCATTATAGAAACATGAGAAATAGAAAAAAAATTAAAAGGAAAACCACCCATCATTCTACAATCTAGGGAGAGCCACCAACAACAAGTAATTTAATATGAAACATTTCAAATATGTACAAAAATAGAGAGAATGGTGTCATGAACCTGTATGATACCACTATCCAGCTTCAACTAATGCCTTATCTTGTTTTGCCTATATCCCTACCCTTATGCTCTCCTTGGGTTGTTCTGAAGCAAATCTCAGACATCATATAATTTCATCTTGGTCTCCACTATCTTTGACAGATGATTTTTATTTTCTTTTTTAGGACAGTCTCTCCCTCTCTTGCTGAGGCTGTGGTGCAATCTCGGCTCAGTCCACCTCTCGCCTCCCAGGTTCAAGTGATTCTCGTGCCTCAGCCTCCCGAATAGCTAGGATTACAGGCGTGTGCCACCATGTCCAGCTAATATTTTGTATTTTCAGTAGAGACAGGGTTTTGCCATGTTGTCCAGGCTGGTCTTGAGTGATCCACCCTCCTTGGCCTCCCAAAATGCTGGGATTATAGGTGTGAGCCACCATGCCCAGTCAGATGATTCTTTTATGAGGTCCATATTTTATATTTGGATGAATGTCTCTTAAGTATCTTAAGCTCTTTTAATGTAAAAGACTTCCCCTTTATCTTCTATTTTTGCAATTTATTTGTTGAATCATTACTTTTTCATATACGTCTTTCTAAATTCTTTTCTTTGTGTAATCAAAGAACATGCACAAGCTTCATTTTTAAAAAATCTCATTCACCTAAATAAATTGTTCACAAACATGTCACACTTTTACGTGACACTTTATTTACATATCAAGAACTGTTATTCCCAGTCACATGGTACATTTCTTACCAGTTTTTTTTTTTTAATAGCAATTGAGGCCATACTGTCCATCAGAATTGTAGCCTTTTTCTTCTTTGCAGTATATCATGAGAATTTCTCCCATATCTTTTGAAATTCTTCAAAAGTCATTTGATTGTTGCAGAACCCCTCATATGAATATACATATTATTTTTCTAATGCTAATAGGCATTTGCTACATTAGAAAACATATATATTAATTTACTTTTTTTTTTTATTTGAGATGGAGACTCTCTTTGAGACTCTCTGTCTCCAGGCTGGAGTGCAGTGGTGTGATCTCGGCTCGTTGAAACCTCCACTTCCAAGGTTCTAGTGATTCTCCTGCCTCAGTCTCCTGAGTAGCTGGGATTACAGGTGGACACCATCACGACTAGCTAATTTTTAGTAGAGATAGGGGTTCGCCATGCTGGCCAGGATAGGCTGGATCTGTTGGCCTCATGATCAGCCCGCCTCGGCCTCCCAAAGTGCTGAGATTACAGGCATTAGCCACCACGCCTGGCCCCAATTACATTTTAGCACAATTAAATTCAGGCTGTTGTCAGGGTGACTTCCTAGATTTCTCAGTTTTTTTAGCATGATGTGTGGAGTATTTTATTATAGCCCAGTCTATGGGATACTCCCTTACACACACACACACACACACACACACACACACACCCCAAACTCAATAGGACAAGAACCGTATTTATCATCCCTTAAATCCTGGAACCTGTCACAGGCACTGGCACAAAGTAGGTGCTTGGAAAATGGTTGACTGAATGCAGTGCATTTCTTCCATTTTTACTTTTCACTATTCCCCAAATCCTGGAAGAGTCCCTTATATCTGCTCCTGGGGCTCCAAGGCCTCCCTGCTGAAGCCCAGTATGTTGTTGTGTATAAGATCACAGGCAGTGGGGAGAGGTGGCTCACGCCTCTAATCCCAGCACTTTGGGAGGCTGAGGTGGGTGGATCACTTGAGGTCAGGAGTTTGAGACCAGCCTGGCCAACATGGTGAAACCCCGTCTCTACTAAAAACACAAACATTAGCTGGGTGTGGTGGCGGGCACCTGTAATCCCAGCTACTTGGGAGGCTGAGGTAGGAGAATTGCTTGAACCTGGGAGGCGGAGGTTGCAGTGAGCCAAGATTGTGCCATTGCACTCCAGACTGGGCAACAGAGTGAGACTCCATCTCAAAAAGAAAAAAAAAAGATCATAGGCTCTGGAGTCATATTAGGCTGGCTTTCAGGTTGCAACTCTGCTAGTTCCAGCTGTGTGACTCTGGGATAGTCTCTCAACCTCTCTAAGCCCTGTTTTCATCTGTTGGAAAATACAGATAATCATAATAACTTATCTTCAGGGTTGTTCTGAGGATAAAAAAGATAAGTGTATTACCCAGTTGGCTTAGACTAGGAAGCTCTCAGTAAATGGTTAAAAAAGAGATCTCCGTCTCTCCCCTCTGCTCATCTCTTACCCAGCTTCACATCATTGGCAGCCCACCCACCTGTTTGGCCCTCAATCTTCAACCATTTCCCAGGACTCCTCCTTACAGTCCTGACTGTCATGGTTCCAAGTCCACCTTTCCACTCAGCTTTATTCCCTCAACACCACTGCCCACCATGACAGGGCATCCCCCTAACCTGTGGCATCTGGTTCCATGGTCTACCTGACAACACCCGCACTCCCCTCCCGGCAACCCCTCCCTGCTTGCCTGCTGTCCCCACTCTATTCCCACTAGGCCTCTTCCCCTGGGGCTGGGACCACTTGGCCTTGGCCCTGCGTCCTCAGCCAGGCCCAGAGAGAGCTCAGTCAGGCTGGAAGTAAAGACCCTGGATATTCATGGAGACAGAGGCTGCCATTCTCCCATAGAAACTCCCACCCTTCATCCTTTCACGGAAGCATGAGTGATTTTTAAATACTTAAATCCAGTCATGACAACCCCCTTTTCAATACCTCAGTGGCTTCTCAGAACTCTTGAGATGACACCAAAATCACCACCTCCCCTTGTGGCAGTCACCTGACTTTCTCTTAGTCCTTTGAACTCACCAAGTTCCTTCCAGCCTCAGAGGCCTGGGACTGTTACTTCCTCCCCGAAAGCCCTCTCCCACAACACTGTACTTCTCCTGGATAACTTAATTTTACCCCTTAACTTTTTACTTTGAAATGTTTCAAACCCAACGAAAAGTTGAAAAACAGAATGATAGACATCCAAATATGTACCCTTTACTCTTTTTACCTAGATTCATCAATTGTTAATATTTCACACACTTTATCTCTCTCTCCCTCTGCTCACACATACACACACACACACACACACACACAGAGTCCTTTTCCTGAACCATTTAAGAGTGAGTTGCAAATATCATAACATTTGAAATACTTCAGTATATGTTTCCTATGAACAATAACATCTCCCCTCTCATATATACATATATATGGAAGGAGGTCTCACTCTGTTGCCCCAGCTGGAGTGCAGTGGTGTGATCTCAGCTTATTGCAGCCTTGACCTCCTGGGCTTAAGTAATCTTCTCACCTCAGTCTCCTGAGTAGCTGGGACTACAGGTGCGCAACACCATGCCTGAGTAATTTTTTATTTTTTGTAGAGACAGGGTCTCACTATTTTGCCCAGGCTGGTCTCGAACTCCTGGGTTCAAGCAATCATTCCACCTTAGCCTCCTAAAGTGTTGGGATTACAGGCATGAGATACAGCACTGGGCCAACATTCTCCTATATAATCACAAAGGAATGATCACATTTGAGGAATTTAACATTAATACAATAATATAAAATCCACTAGCAGATTTTCATAAATGTCCTTAGTGTATTCTTTTATCCTGTTTTTTTTTTTTTTTCTTTTTTTTTAAGATGGGGTTTCACCATGATGGCCAGGCTGGTCTTGAACTCCAGACCTCAGGTGATCCAACCACCACGGCCACCCAAAGTGCTAGGATTACAGGCATGAGCCACCATGCCCCGACGTTTTTTTTTTTTTTTTTTTTTTTTTTTTGTCGTTGTTGTTTTTGAAACAGAGTCTTGTTCTGTCACCCAGGCTGGAGTGCAGTGGTGTAATCTAGGCTCACTGCAACCTCCGCCTCCCAGGTTCAAGTGTTTCTCTTGCTTCAGGCTCCTAAGTAACTGGGATTACAGGCACATGCCAACACGCCTGGCTAATTTTTTTGTATTTTTAGTAGAGATGGGTTTTCACCATGTTGGCCAGGTTGGTCTAGAACTCCTGACCTCATGATCTGCCCACTTGGCCTCCAAAAGTGCTGGGATTACAGGCTTGAGCCACCGTGCCTGGCCTTTTTTTTTTTTTTAATCCAGGATTTCATCAAGGAGCATAAATTGCATTTGGTTGTCACATCTCTTTCCTCTCCTTTAATCTGGAGCAGGCTCCCAGTCTTTACAATTTTTTAATGACATGGATATTTTTAAAGAGTCCAGGCCAGTTGTCCTTTAAAATGTCCTCTAATCCGGATGTGCTGGCTATTCTCCGACGGTTAGATTCAGGTTACACACCTTGATAGGAATCCTTCCGCAGCATTACACTGGGACTCATCTAACGTCGCCTGTCACACTGTGAGTGATGCTGAGTTTGTCCACGTGGTAAAAACAGTGTCCCAGATCTCTCCATTATAAAAACGTATTTTTATAAAGATGTTTTCAAATATTTGTGACGAAGTAATCTGTGGATGATACTTTGAGATAGGCGACAGCCCTTCGTGCAGTTTTGGTATTCACTGATGATCCCTGCCTGTATCTGTTTCTACACCAGCAATTACAAAGCAGTGATTTTCTATCATTTCTTCTACATGTATTTGCTAGTATTCTTCTGAAAACTACCTAGATAATTTCTTCATATTTAAATTCACTGTCTTTTCCCTCAGGGTAGCCTAGACTGGCCACACTGCTTACCCTGCCTCTCTCCCTCTTTTTTTTTTTTTTGAGACAGAGTCTTGCTCTGTCACCAGGCTGGAGTGCAGTGGTGCGATCTCGGCTCACTGCAACCTCCACCTCCCGGGTTCAAGGGATTCCCCTGCCTCAGCCTCCCGAGTAGCTGGGACTACAGGTGCATGACTCCATACCCGGCTAATTTTTTTTTTTTTTGTATTTTAGTAGAGACCATGTTGGCCAGGATGGTCTCGATCTCCTGACCTGGTGATCTACTGTCTCAGCCTCCCAAAGTGCTGGGATTACAGGTGTGAGCCACCATGCCCGGCCCCCACCTCTCTTTATATTCTCTGGTAGCCCCTGACACAGCCCATAGCAAATATCACAATTGCAGTTACCATATTGTGTAATTATTTAATATCAGCCTCTCAGTGCCCACCACGAGCACCATAAAGATGGACTATTTCTGTCATATTCACAGCCATAACCGCAGCACCTAGCTCTGTGTCTGGTACATAGTAGTCGCTCAAGAAATAATTGTTGAATCAATGGAAACAGAATTACAACTCTTCCCACTTTGGGAAGATTCCTGCTTTCCCCTTCAACCCTAGCTTTATGTTCGTTGTGATGGTATAGAGGCCACGCACGGCAGCCTTGTGTCTGTTCTTTAGGCTGAATCCACCTACTTAGGGTTGGGGAATCCCAGACTGGGCAAATCCAAAAGCAGGGACAGAACTTGGAAAAATTTTAAAGCAGTTCTTGGTTGTGCTCACTCACCATGACAAAATACGCATGCGTGTGCACACACACACACACACACACACACACACACGTTTTCATGCCTTCAAGGCCTATCCTACAGCCCTTCCCATGGTGCCAAACCCTTCTTCTTAACTTACAGTCACAGAACTGTCTCTGCTAGCCTCTTCCCATTCATGCAGGCAACAAATATTTATTGAAAAACTTCTCTGAACCAGATGGTGCCAAACAGTTACCTAAAGGGCAGACTGTGTGTATGTGCCAGGGCTGTTGCCCGCCAACACTCCCCTGCAAATTGAAATAATGTATTCCTTGGAAATGCAAAAAAACATGGAAATTATCAGTATGGGAAATATCCAAGTAGAGTTGAACCTTCTGAGAAGTAGAGATTTCTTCTTATAGTTTAGTATTTTTTTAAATTATGAATCAGGCCAGGTGTGGTGGCTCACGCCTGTAATCCCAGCACTTTGGGAGGCCAAGGCCGGTGGATCACGAGCTCAGGAGATCGAAACCAGCCTGGCTAACATGGTGAAACCCTGTCTCTACTAAAAATACAAAAATTAGCTCGGTATGGTGGCATGTACCTGTAGTCCCAACTACTCAGGAGACTGAGGCAGAAGAATCACTTGAACCCAGGAGGTGGAGGTTGTAGTGAGCCGAGATCGTGCCACTACACTCTAGCCTGGGCGACAGAGCGAGACTCTGTCTCAAAAAAAAAAAAAACCATATGCATCATTTCGTGTTTTTTCAACACTCAGAGTTTCTAAAAGTTTCAGTTAGGTCCAAGCGCTCGGCTTGGTGCTAGGTGCTTTGGTAGGAAGCAGGTGGAGTCCCTGCCTCACAGAGGTCAGTGTGGTGGAGGAACAGACAGCAGTTGCAGTGTGATTAGTGCCACGTGGGACAGCCGCTGGGGTGGGAGTACAGGGGAGGCACCTACCCAGTCTGGGTGGATTTAGAGATCCCTTGTGATAAATTTTATTTGTGTCACCATGGCAAAGGTTGGGGGACTGGCCTTTTAAGGAACACCATCTGCCAAGGATCTGCAGCAAGAGGGAACTTGAGGGATAGGAAAGTGCACCTTGGAGAAGGTTTGATGACAGAGTGTTTGAGAGTGGGGCTGGGAAGTTCTTATAAAATGGGAGGGGCAGGTTCTTATATGCAGGTGGATTTTACTCTGCTGGCTTGGGAAACCACTGAAGTTTAGAAATTTCTTCTCCCTGCCAGGCACAGTGGCTCACGCCTGTAATCCCAGCACTTTGGGAAGTGGAGGTGGGTGGATCACAAGGTCAGGAGATCAAGATCATCCTGGCCAACATGGTGAAACCCCGTCTCTACTAAAAATACAAAAATTAGCTGGGTGCAGTGGCACGCGCCTGCAGTCCCAGCTACTCGGGAGGCTGAGGCAGGAGAAGCGCTTGAATCTGGGAGGCGGAGTTTGCAGTGAGCGGAGATCGCACCAATGCACTCCAGCCTGGGCAAGAAGAGCGAGACTCTGTCTCAAAAAAAGAAAAAAATTTTCTCTCCCTGCTCCAGGGTCTCTTGGGGCCTCCTGAATCTCCCCCTAGGTAGTTCCTAGGTCCCTACTTTTTCTCTAGTTCTGTAACATTCTCTTCCATTTCCCACCTTCACAGTCCTCTGGAGAGGGTCTGATCTCCCTCACTGTGGCAGAAAGCTAGGCTGTCTTATGGTGGGTGGGGAAATGCACCATGTTAAGTGCACTGGACCAGCCTGGCCAACATGGTGAAACCCCATCTCTACTAAAAATACAAAAATTAGCTGGGCATGGTGGAAACTGCCTGTCATCCCAGCTACGTGGGAGGCTGAGGCATGAGAATCGCTTGAACTCAGGAGGCAGAAGTTGCAGTGAGCCAAGATTGTACCACTGAACTCTAGCCTGAATGACAGAGCAAGACCCTGTCTCAAAAAAAGAAAAAAATGCATGAGAGACAGTAAAGAGCTGGTTTGGGGGACTGACTTGTGGGATTCTGGCTTCTGAAGGATTGTAGAAGTGCCTTCTACCTTGCTGAGAGAAGCATGGGGTAGAGATAGGGCACTAGGTTTGGGAGCCCTGGGAGAGGACAGGCAGGGCATGAGCTGTGCCAGCCTGGGAGTCTGTGCTCACCGTCCTTCTCTCTCCCCAGCTCCCAAAATGGCGATGACACCGGCACCTGGCCCAACAACCAGTTTGACACAGAGATGCTGCAAGCCATGATCTTGGCTTCCGCCAGCGGTAAGTGGTGCCAGTGTGCGTGGGAGAGTGGGAGACCTGGGTTTCTGGGGTACATCCCACAGCCACCATGCCCGCAGACTGGATATCACACCTATGTAGTTTCTCCAGATCTTTCGGCAGGTCTGAGAGGACCCACGATTCCAAACATAAAGCCTGGGATTGTGGCTAAGGAACAGCAGAGGGATTGGGGGTCCTGGATACCCGGAGGGGAGCGAACAAGAAAAGACTGATGGAGGGAACAGTGGTTACAAGTCTAGCTCTGGAATGGGACGGTGTAGCTTGGGTCCTAGCTCTGCCGCTTACTACTGCTGTCCTTGGGACTTGGATCAATTTGCTCAATCTCTCTAAACCTCAGTTTCCTCAGCCTAGAAAATGGGGACAGGGACCCCAAAGGGTTGTTGTAGAGATTAAATGAGATGATACCACAAAGACGATACCATAGAGTTCTAGGCCTGGCGCTTACAAACCCTCAAGCAATGAAAGCAGGTGTGGAAATCTACAGCAGTGGGAACAGCTCCTCTTTATGCGAGGCTCCTCTTTTGCTGCCCCTAACTCCGGGGTAGGATTCTGGTTTTCCTATAAGGTTGACTAAGAGTTTCCTTTGTAACAGAGATTCAGCCAATGGTGGTTGTCCCTGAAGAGTCACTAGGGCCCAGAGCAGGGGAAGAAGAATATCATTCGTCCTTCAGAGCACAAGCTTTAGAGGCAGGCCAATCTGGATTCAAATCCTGGCGCCACCACTTAGCAATGAGTCCTTAGGGAAGTTATTAAACCCCTCAGTTTCACTTACTATTAATGGGCACAGTACTAATGGATCTCACTGTGCTGTTACCAGGGCCAAATGCAAGGCCCTCGGCACAGGACTGGCAGAAAGTAAGGGCACAATATATTATTATCTTTGCTGACCCAAGCCCATTTTTTTACTGGGTAAAAAGCAGAATTAGAATAATGCCTATTAGTAAAGACTAGCTTCTGGAGCAGCAAATCCTGGGCTTATAGGGAGGCTGGCAGAGGATCAAGGCATTGCCCTGCGTCGTGAACTGAGAGCCCTGCCCTCCAGCATGACTGGAGGACTGGGATAGAGAACCAGGTGAAATCACGAGAAGCACTGTCATCACACCTGGGCACACGCTAAACGAACTTTATGGGCCTCCTCTCAATAGCTCTTCAAGGCAGGTCTGATTCCTCACATTTGACAGATGAGAGGACAGAGAAAGCACTTGCCTCAGGGTCCCCAGTTTTGAGCTGGCAAGCTGAGGTTCTAACCTGGCTCAACTTCCAAGTTTATGCTCTTTCTGCTATAGGGACTACAACTGCCATTAGACCCAGCCTGAATGTTCCTATTAGCTGAGCAGGACTAGAGGCTAATCTCTTCCTCAAGCACTGCTTTATTCTTCCAGATCAGGGTTGCCAGATAAAATACAGGATGCCCAGTTAAATTTGAATTTCAGATAAATAGCAAGTACTATTTTAGCATAAGTCAGTCTCAAATGCTGCATGAGACATAATACACTAAAAAAAATGCTCATTGTTTACCTGAAATGCAAATTTAACTGGGAGCCCTGTACTTTTGTTTACTAAATCTGGCAACCCTACCCCAGATGTCTGTGAGGTTAAGTGGGGCCAGGCCTGTGGTTGACGGAGTGATGGAGAGAGGTGGCAGGGACTGCCAGCCTCTTGAGGCACAGCCATCCCAGGTCTGGTGGGGCTATGATTCTAGGGAGGCCGGAGACTGAGTATGAAATGGCAGGCAGCTGGGTCTCAGAAGATGCCAAGTTGGGCTCTTGTGGGAAATCAACAGGTATATTTAGCTGTTGTGGCCTTGCGCCCTGAGGCCAGGAAGCAGCTTTTTAGCCTAAGTCCAGATGTTAAAAACAGAAGCGAAATCAGTATTTATGGCCCCAAACCCTTCCAGCAGGTCATGCAGCTCATTCCCTTGTCAAGGCCTCACTCCTTTGGCCCACACAGGGCCTGACCCTCATCTAAGCCTGGGCTCTGGGGAACGGACCCTGGGGGAGGTGGAGGTGGTGGGTCAGGCCCTGCTCTCACTTTCACACCCACTTCCTAGCCCTGAACCCAGAGAGGTTCCTGAAGTCCAACCCAGCCAAGCCTGTGGGGCTGCTGAGGGGGGTTAAGTAAGAGGGAGAGTAAGAACTAACACTTGGGAGGAGGCTTTGTAAATAAACATCTGCGGGGAGGGGTGCTGTTAAGGAGGCTGCGGTTTGCAGCTCAGCCAGCTGTGTTCCAGCTATTCTATTCGGCCTCCCTGGGCTACTCTGGAGTTGCTTCCTCAGCACTGGGCTGGGGTGGGTTAAGAGGACACAGGAGGTCAGGGAGCTGGGAGCACAGGAGAAGAGCCGTCACCCCCAGCTCGTCCAGGCCAGAAGATGTCCAGCTTCTTGAGGCTTTCCTGTCTGCTTCTCCTTGGACCAAGAGAAAATCCCAGCCCTTGACCAAGGTGGGCCTTTCAGGGAGTGGGGTGTAGAGGGAGGGGCACTGGAGAACTGGACAACTGCAATCCAACTTCTTCCCCTCAGATTCATAGATGGGGAAACAGGCTTGAGCCATGCAGGGCCTTGACCGAGGTCACACAGGTCCTTAGTGGCAGAGCAGGGCAGATATTCTCTTTCTATTACATTCTTGATTTCCATATCTTCTCTCCCTCCTGGTCCAGCCTGACTTCAGGGCACCCACCATGAGGTGGGTGGGGGATGGCTTTGTCATTTTCACCCACTTGGGGTGCTTCTCAGAGATCTTGGGTGCACATAGGACGTGGGTGGGCCGAGCTTCTAGCTACTCGAGTCAGGCCCTTCCTGTCATTCTGTTTCTGCCTCCCTTCTCCCTGCTTCTCCAAGTTCCCCCTCATTCTTTTCTGTGTGCTTGGAGACTACCCCACCCCCCACCCCTCCTCTTTCTGTGGCGCCTCTGAGGTCTCCCCTCTAGCCCCTAAATCACTCTGGAATCCTGGCTCTTTGAAGACAGATCTGGACCCCTCCCCTACCCCTTCCATTCCCAGGCTGGGAGTGGCTGGAAGCGGCTGACGGCTGGAGGGGAGGGGGCGGGGTGGTGGTGGACCTGGCTCCCTTTTGGAGTTAATTAGGGAAAACAGAGAAATGTCAGCGGAATGAAAGGGCTGGGGGTGGGGGCCGGCCGGGGTAGGGGAGGAGGAAGTGGGCAGCTGCTCCCTCCCACCCAACCCCTCTTCCCCGCCCCCAGAAGGCTCTCAGCTCCGGGGATTTGCGACACGAAATGGAGGCTGTAGAAACTCGAGCGCTCCTGCGTGGAAGAGGAAAACGGAGGCGCATCCTGGCTCTCCCCTCCCATGTGCCCTCCCCCTCTTATGCTGGCTTGAAAATATTTCCTGTCTCTCTATTTCTCAATCCCTGGTTGATGTCCCAGGATTACTCAGCCTCTCCGGCTTTAGTCACTCTCTGTACCCACTCCCAGGGTCTAGGGTGGGGGCAGAGGGAGGCTGGGAGGGAAGCTGGGCTGGCCTGGGCATCCCTGAGACTTTAACCATAACCTAGCCACAGAGGATCTCAGGGCCTCCAGCAGCGAGCCCCAAGGAGTCAAACTCCTGTTTCCTCGTCTCCCACCCCCATCCAGTCAGGGCAGGTGAAGGGTAGAGGTGATGACATGCTGGATGATGATGGTGATGACGGTGTATTGCACGGGATGAAGCACATCTCATTTAGTCCTCACAGCAACCCTGTGAGGTAGCAAAGTGCTTCTCAGCCTTTACAGTGCATACAAATCAGCTGGCAACTCCGAGAGGCTGCATTCTAAACAAGTTCCTGGGTGACGCTGAGCCAGGGCCAGAGTGTGGACTTCTCTGGGCCCCAGTTTCTACTTCTGTACAGTGGGACGTTGGGCCAGAGGTGCGCTCTGATGTCACCTAGCTGTGATAACTCTGAGCTTGTGCCTAAAGTGTCCCTGAAATGTCTAGTCCCCGAGATCATCATCTCCTCAGCTTCATAGATCAGGACTTTTCTCCACCTTCTGTCTACCTCCTATTCACTCAGAGCAGGGATAAGGTCCAAGCTGCTCCTAGTGGTGGTGACTGACTGTCCCTTCCAGCATGCACTTAGGAACACTTGGGCCCAAATGCCCCTCTAACAAATGCTGCCTGGTATGGTCTTGGTCCTTCTAAGCCTTGGTTCCTTCATCTGTAAAATGGGGGTCATACCACATACCTGGCTGGGCTGTTGTGCAGAGGTTAAAAGTGATGGTGCATGTGAAGCATCTGGCAGAGTGCCTCGCACACAGTAGTCGGTCAAATGCTGTTTTGAAATACAAAAATTAGCCAGGCATACTGGCGCGTGCCTGTAATCCCAGCTACTCAGGAGGCTGAGGCAGGAGAATCACTTGAACCTGGGAGGTGGAGGTTACAGTGAGCCGAGATTGTGCTGCTGCACTCCAGCCTGGGCGACAGAATAGGACTCCCCATATCAAAAAAAAAAATGCTGTTTTGAAATGGAGGCTTGGAAGAATGCCCCTCGACCCCACCCTGCACAATTACTAACAGAACTACTGAATCTCCGTGCCAGGCCTTGCTTGGCAAAGGCTAGGGACATGTACAAACCATGGCTGCTGCTCTCCAGGAGCCCATGGTCCAGTGTGGAAATCAGAGGCTCCCTTGAGAAGGGCCAGGGCAAGGAACTGAGAGCCCGTGTCACAGCCCTGAGAGCAATACTAGCGAATGTGTTTTGAGCCCTTTCATCCACCAGCACTATTCTAGGTACTTTACCTACATTTCCTTATTTAGCCTTCCCTAAAACCAGAAGAAGTGGTTACCACTATCATCCCCATTTTGCAGATGAGAAAACTGAAGTGGCACAGGGAGGTTAGGTAGACTTGCCCAGGATCACAGTGAGTAAGGAAAGGAGCTAGGAATCAAATCTACACTTTTTCATTCCAGAGCCTCTTAACCTCTACCCTCAGCTCTTGTGGAGAGAGTCTACCTTGGCAACTCCTGTATTCCCAGTGCTCAGCATGGTCAGGGCCCAGGGTGCTGTGTAGGCATTCATTAACTGCTGGGAGTATGAGAGAGTGACTGTTGAGAACCCTGATTTAGCTCCCACCTGATCTTCCTCTGTCTCTGCAGAAGCTGCTGATGGGAGCTCCACCCTGGGAGGGGGTGCCGGCACCATGGGCTTGAGTGCCCGCTACGGACCCCAGTTCACCCTGCAGCATGTGCCCGACTACCGCCAGAACGTCTACATCCCAGGCAGCAATGCCACACTGACCAACGCAGCTGGCAAGCGGGATGGCAAGGCCCCAGCAGGTGGCAATGGCAACAAGAAGAAGTCGGGCAAGAAGGAGAAGAAGTAACGTGGAGGCCAGGCCAAGAGCCACAGGGCAGCCTCCCCCCCAACCAGCCCAGCTTCTCCTTACCTGTACCCAGGCCTCAGAGTTTCAGGGCTCACCCCCAGAAAACCGGTAGGGGCCGAGGCCATGCTCCCCTTGGGAAATAGAAACAAGTGCCCAGTCAACACCCACCCCCTTTTACCCCCAGGGGGTTGAATATGCAAAGGGAGTTCTGCTGGGAACTCCCATCCAATCAATTGCTGTACCCATGGGGGTAGTGGGGTTAGTGTAGACACCAAGAACCATTTGCCACACCCCCTTTGGTTACAGCTGAACTCCATCTTCCAAATCAATCAGGCCCATCCATCCCCTGCCTCCCTCCTCCCCACCCTACCCCACTCCAACAGTTCCTCTCTCTTAAGGTGGTTGGGGTGTTGAGGTACCAGGTAATCTACAAGGCTCCTAGTGCTGAAGAGCTGGAAAGGCACCATGACCTCTTGGCCTCTCTTCTGATTCTCAGTCTTCCCCCAAAGCATGGTTTGGTGCCAGCCCCCTCACCTCTTTCCAGAGCCTGAGATCAATGCTCATGTTTTGGAGGACATGGTCACCATCCCCATGGTACTGATGCTTGCTGGATTTAGGGAGGGCATTTTGCTACCAAGCCTCTTCCCGACGCCCTGGGGACCAGTCTTCTGTTTTGTTTTGGTTTTCACTGTTTGACATTCCCACTGCATGCTGTGACTTCCCTCACTCCTCCTCAAACAAGAGACTCTACTGCATGTTCCAAGACAGTATGGGGTGGTAAAATAAAGCAGGGAAGTATGTGGATGTGGATGGTGGGGGCATGGACAAAGCTTGACACATCAAGGCGTCAGGGCCTTGAAGGAGGCTCTGTATGTCCCCAGGGGACTGACAAGATCCTCCAAATTCCAGCCATAAACCAAGAACTAGGCTGGACCCTCCCCACTACATATAGGGCTCAGCCCAGGCAGCCAGCTTTGGGCTGAGCTACCAGGACCAATGGATTAAACTGGCATTTCAGTCTAAGGAAGCTCAAAGCAGGTTTAGGACCAGGTCCCCTGGAGAGGTCAGAGGGACCTCTGTGGGTGCTGGGTACTCCAGAGGTGCCACTGGTGGAAGGGTAGTGGAGCCCCAGCAGGAAGGGCGGGCCGGCCAGGCCGTTCTTAGTCCCTGGGTTAGGAGGCAGGGAGCTAAGGCAAGGACCAAATGAACAGAAACTCTCAGTCCAGGATGGGGCTTCTCCACAGGGCCCCTGCCCTCCTCAAGCCTCTGTCCTTCACCTTACCAGGTGCCATTTCTTCTCCGTGAAGGCCACTACCCAGGCCCCCAGTGCGCCCCCTAGTGGCCATAGCCTGGTTAAAGTTCCCCAGTGCCTCCTTGTGCATAGACCTTCCTCTCCCACCCCCTTCTGCCCCCGGGGCCCCGGCCATCCAGCGGGGCTGCCAGAGAGCCCCAGAGCTGCCCTTACAGTAGTGTATAGCCCCCACCCCTCTTTCGGCTGGTGTAGAATAGCCAGTAGTGTAGTGCGGTGTGCTTTTACGTGATGGCGGGTGGGTAGCGGGCGGCGGGCTCCGCGCAGCCGTCTGTCCTTGATCTGCCCGCAGCAGCCCGTGTTGTGTTTTGTGCTGTGTCCACGCGCTGCGGCGACCCCCTCCCCCGTACTGACTCCTCCTATAAGCGCTTCTCTTCGCATAGTCACGTAGCTCCCACCCCACCCTCTTCCTGTGTCTCACGCAAGTTTTATACTCTAATATTTATATGGCTTTTTTTCTTCGACAAAAAAATAATAAAAAGCTTTCTTCTGAAAGGCTGAACGGTTCTGTGTAAGCGATGGAAGCTTCTGGCATATGTGCATGAAGTGATGAGCTGAGAGGTGGATGCTGGAAGAAGTGCGGAATAGGGAGGCGACTTTGTGTCATTGAGCGTCTAAATTTGTTTCCGAATTGTGTGTGTGTGACTGTGTGTGTATGACTGCAATATGGCTGCGTATGCTTGCAATGCCCTGTGCCTATGAGACAGTGTGCGATTGACTGTAACTGTGCTTGTGGATCTGTGAACCGTGTGCCGTTGTTTGATGGGCTTGCGGGTCCGCTGTGGGGGTGGGGATCTGAGTGAGGCGTGTCGGTGTGCAACTGAGTGTGCAGTCAACGCTTGCGGCTGTCTCCAGGCAGAAGAGGAGACCCCGGCGCGGGCGGGAGCGGGGGCGGGTTGGCGCCCGGCAAACACCGTTGAGGGGGAGGGGTAAAGGACGTTTCCTTAGTTCCAGCCCCTTCCCGTTGAAAATTACCTCCTCGAAGCGCCCCGAAGGGCTTCGCGGGAGGAGGGAGGACGCTCCTTTGCCCCCGCACTTCCACCCCCGCTGCCTAGGGGTTTTGGGAACGCTGCGGGAGAGGGAGGGAATGCGGGAGGCGATTCTTCAAAAGCCAAGTCGGAAGCTCGAGCCTCAGTTTCCCTATCTGGACTTCGCCTTCCCCCTGACTCTCCGCAGCGAAGCTTAAGAAATTTGAGGGCTCATCCTTTTCTTGCGGGGGTCAAGGGGACTGAAAGGACGTGCAGGTCTGAGATCGCCGGCAGGCTCAGCTCCCCTCCTTCCTCTCAGTGCTTTTCCACTCACTCGCCTGCCCGCCCATCTCCCCGCCCCCTCCGCCTGCCTCTTCGAAGCACTGTGGGATTCCGAGGTTGCTGCAGCTGGTGGGGGAGGGGGGACTTAAACGAGGGGGATTACCCGGAAGGACCCAAGAAAGCAAAGACAGAGCCACTGGGGTTATCTGACCGGTCAGCGAGGGTATGCGGCTTCCTCTGCGCCGCGGAGCCTCCCAGAGCCAGGTCACCCATTCTGCCAGCTCAAGTCTGTTGTCATGGAAACCAAACCTTCCAACTTAAGAATCTGGGGGCGACTTTCTAGCGTGGGAGGAAGGGTGGTGTGCACGGTTGCTGAGATGGAAGCAGGGTTTTGTTTCTCAAAGCCAGGCCGAGGAGGGGCGCGGTGCCGGGCGCCTGGGTTCTATTCCAGGCACGGCCAGCAGACTGGTAGAGCGCGTGAGCAGCTGTGGTTGGTCCCCTAATTGGTATGTGTGCCTATAAAGCTCTGAACCAGAAACGCGTGGCCTCAGGGGGACAGGAGGGAGGCGGCAGGCAGCCCATCCCCACACCTCAGGCCATACTGGGGAGGCAGCTGCCCAGGCTCCAGGGCTATTTAAAAGGCTTTTATTTCCAGTTCCAGAGCCTGCCCGACTGGGTTTGTGGTCCTCTCCCGACCCCTCCCTGTCTATCCTGTGCCTGCTCATTGCTGGTCAGGCTTTTTGTTCAGGTCACAAGGCACTCAGACAAGTACGGCTTCAAGTGTCAAGTCATCTGGAGCATGACCTCGGGCTCCCAGCCTCTGCTGGACAGACTCAGGTTTCCACGCCAGGGTTACCCCCTCTAGTCTGAAATTCGGTCTGTGGCCACCAACAGAGCAGAGGGGATGGGAAAATGGGAGTCAGATGCTTCCCTTAGCAAGAGACACACGTACTGCCAGGAAACCTTGTATGACATCTGGGAGCATGAAGGGTTACAGCTGAGTTCCAAAAAAGGGCTCCAAGCCAAGCAGCGGCAATGTGGAAGAGTCAGGAGCTGAGCCAGGAGCCCACTCCTCTAATGTGGGCAAATGGCCCTGAGGTGAGCTCTGGTGGGGCAGAAGCCACCATGTATTCATCATCTATAGCCCTGTACACAAGCAAAGTGTCTGGCACCTTTAGCTTTTTTTTTTTTTTTTTTGCATAGTGATTTGTCAGGTCAACCAGGGATTTTAAGGCAGGAAAGACTAGAGGAGCCTGGACCAGAGAGAAAAGAAAACAGCTCGGAAATTCACACAGGGAGCTGTAAGGCAGTACTGTTTCAATGCTTTATTAACAGTTGGAAACAAAACCAACAAACTGGAGGTGATGACATCCAGAACCCTAAGAGGCAAGGGAAAAATAGGTTTGCATTTTGTCCCCCACCCCTCTTTTTTTCACTTTTTATGTTTTTTATTAAATGCATCTTAGCAAAAGTAGATTAAAAAAGAAAGGGTCAAAGCCCCAGATGTCAGCGAGCAGGGAGAAGGAGGTGACCTAGGGGAGCAACAGATGCCCTGCATCAGAGTCTTCCCAGGAACAGCCCAAAGGAGCTGCCGTTGCCCCTTTATACACAAGCGCTCCTGGCAGTAAGGCCTCATTGTAGTTACCCTCATGTTTCCTAAGCTTCCTCTTGCTCTAACAACTCTAATTCTAGGCCAAGCCCAAGAATGCCATTCTTTCTTCCTAGCTGGGGATGGAAAGCTGAGAGGGGCACAAGGAGGGCAAAACTGTCACCCTACACCAGAGAATTGGAGCTTCCTGTGGCTGGAGCCACCAGAGTTCAGTGTGCTCACCCACTTCTCTTTTAGAAGAGAGCTGGGGTGCAGTGTACAAAGGCACTCCTGGTGCCCACTTCCCCAGAATGTTCAGTTAGCATCTGCACATTTGGCTTGATACATTTATACATTGATAAAAACTGGTCTTAGAGCTCCCGCTACTCTTAGGCCTGATCCAGCTCAACCAGAGAAGGGGAAGCTCCTTCTGCCCCAGATTCTCTGGGAGAGAGGATCTGCCTTGGCCTCAAGGGTCCAGAAGGTCCAGGGGCACATTCAGGATTGGGCCTGTGAGGAGAAATCTCAGGAACTCTGGAACCTACCACCAAAGCTTCTTACATTATGGAAGGGAAAGGGGGAAGGAAGAGTTTTCTTTAAAAAAATTTTTTTCATACAAAAATAGATCCATTTGCAAAACAATTTCTCAGCCAGGAGGCTCCACCTCCCATTTCCTTATAGACAGAGAGTGAGGGGTTGGGATGGTCACAACACAACCCATAATCCAGATGAGATGCACCAAAGCTCCAGGGGAGGCATGAGGAGGGAGCGTGGCTCAGTAGCCTGGGGTTGGTGCAGAGGGTCCAAAGAGGCAAGGGCATAAAGCGTGGCGGACGCTGGGGGCAGGTCCCACACTGTTGCTATGCCCTGCCCGCCTGCCCACAGGCTCTAGCCTGGGCCACAGCACAAGAGGGAAAGTGGTCCTGATCCTTTATTTTGGAGGCCTTTCCCAGGAAGGTGGGGTAAAGGTGGGATTTGCTCCCTGATTCCTTAGGAGCATCTCCCAGTGCCACACCACTAATAATAAATAACCACAGCCAGGAGAGGGAAGAGCAGAGACGACAGCAATGAAAGGTAGGATCTAGCCCAAAGGTTTACAAGCCCCATGCTGTTCTCAGGGCCAGAGAAACCACAAAAGAAAAGCACAAATCCAGCAAGACTGACATAGGGAGAAAGCCCATCAGAAAGTCAGGGCTGAGAAAAAGCAGGCTGGGCCTTGTCTGAGATGAGGCCCTCTGAGTATGAGAGAGGAGACAGGGTTAAGGCAGCAAACACGGACCCTGCTTTGGTAATACAACAGCCAGGGCTGCTGGGTTGGTCTCAGGCCTCCCCCACACTGCCCTTTGCTTCTGGCCTCCAGGCAAGCTGAAGCTGTATGCGATGTTCAGAGAGCAGCAGGCCAGAGAGAAAGACAGGGTCAGGGTGGTGGGAGTGGCCGCCCCAGAGGAATATCCCCTTGAGCCTTTAGGCACATGCTGCAGGGCAGGACAGTCTGGGGCTCCACTGAGGAGCTGCCATGGTCACAGGACTCATATTAGCTTGCACGGCCAACCAACTCCATGGCTTCCTCAAGGACTGTGGGGACTGCCTCACTCTTCTTGGGCACCTTGACAGGAACAGTGGTCATGGCATCGTCCTTGGTCAGCTCTGAAGCTAGCACAGATGTGACTGCACACCCGGCCTTCCTGTTGCCTGCAAGAGAAGACACGAGAGACTCTGTCCATGGAAGGCCTCATTTCTAATTTCTTTCAAACTCTACAGCAGATAATCAGCTGTAAGCCATGCAGATGTGGCTACCTTGCCCAGTTCACAGAGGCCTTTACTTTGAAGAAAGAGGGGCAGAGATCCAGCATGTGGAATATACTTTTGGGTGGCAAAGAATATAAGAGAGTGTGGTGCAACGAGAGAGCAAGCCTTGCCCCCTTGCTTCTCTGTGTGCAAACAGCACAAAAATGTGAACACAGCTAGACAGACAGAACTGGGTTGAAGTGTTAGCCATGTGACTTAGGGAGAGATGAAGTATTCCAAGTCTTTTCTCCTAATAGGGATGTTGGAATTAAATAGGCTCAAGCTTAGTACACAGTATTATTTTTTGCTTTCTTGACAGGTCTCAGGAAACTTCTAGACCAAAACACTTTTCAGTCAGCCCTCAGAGGGTTGTCCCTAGCAAAAGGCGGCCTTCAGTAAGGTGGCTGGAGGGACTCCCGCAAAGGGGAACAGCAGCCATGTACTGGCATCGCACTCCCACGTGTTCCTCCAACAACAGATGCCCACACACCTTAGCTCTTTCCCACTTCTTCAAAGGTAGCAGCTGTGATACAAATGCCAAGGGCCCTACAAGGTGTGCAGAATAAAAAGCTATGTCAGGGAAGGAGAACTGGAATCAAGGATGGCCAGGAGAGGACCCCTACAAAGAAATCTCAGTCCATGTGGCTAAGGGATGGTCAAGTTCTGGCTGTCATCCCAGATTGGAAAAGAAGAAGCAAATCCATCCATGAGTCTCTAACTCCTGGGTTCATTCCCAAGACTCTCATATTCATTTATGGCATCCAGGCTTATGGCCCCAGTATCTGCAGCAGGAAGGCAGCTCCTTGGGACCATGCCATCTCATGATGTCTCCTTCTCCCATGTCCCAGAACAGCACAGAAGTGACTGTGTATACACAAAGAGCTCTCTGGGATGAAAGAAGCCAGACACAAAAGGCCATATGTTATGGGTCAGCTTCTATGAAATGTCCAGCACAGGGAAACTCAGAGACAGAAAACAGATTGCTGGTTGCCAGAGGCGAGGGGAGGAGAGAGAAGTGATTACTAATGGGTATTATGGAGTTTTTCTTTTGGGGATGATGAAAATGTTCTGGAATTAGATAGTAGCAATGGTTATACGATCTTGTGGATAATGTAAAAACCCCTGAATTGTACATTTTAATAAGGTGAATTTTAGGCATGTAAATGGTATCTCAATTAAAAAAAAAAAAAAAAAAAGATTTCCTGGCGATCTGGGAAAGCTGAAGTGGAGAAAGCAGTACCAGAACCTTAAAGAAGCAGGACCAGATAAAAGAGCTGAGCACTCCTAAATGAAGACCAAGACTGGGGCAGCTGTAGAACTGGAACAAAGTGCCTTCTTTGGACCAGCGGAAAGCTTTAGGTAGGCAGAAGCCAAACGGGACCAGATAGCCGCCCCCCTTACCCAATCCACTTTTTTTTTTGAGATAGAATCTCGCTATGTTGCCCAGACTGGAGTGCAACGGTGCGATCTCTGCTCACTGTAACCTCCACCTCCCAGGCTCAAGCAATTCTCCTGCCTCAGCCTCCCAAGTATCTGGGATTACAGGCACATGCCACCATGCCCAGCAAATTGTTTTGTGTTTTTAGTAAAGACGGGTTTCACTGTGTTGGCCAGACTGGTCTGGAACTCCTGATCTCAGGTGATCAACCCGCCTCAGCATCCCAAAGTGCTGGGATTACAGGCGTTAAGCCACTGCACCTGGCTTTTTTTTTTTTTTTTTTTTTTTTTTTTTGAGATGGAATCTCACTCTGTCGCCAGGCTGGAGTACAGCAGCGCAATCACAGCTCACTGTAGCCTCGACCTTCCAGGCTCAAGTAATCCACCCAACCTCAGCCTCTCGAGTAGCTGGGATATAAGCATGCACCACCACATGTGGCTATTTTTCTATTTTTTGCAGAGATGGGGTCTCTCCATGTTCTCAGGCTGGTTTTGAACTCCTGGGCTCAAGCAATCCTCCCACCTTGGCCTCTTCAAGTTCTGGGATTACATGCATGAGCCACCACGCCCCACCAAAGCCCAAGTCTTAACCAGGCCTTCTCTCCCTGCAGAGTCATGACTCAGAGCTACTGTTTTCATCCCAGGAGAGGGTGCCCATAGCTCAAGCAGGGAACACACAGCATGCACACAGGTTACCAATTTAAAGGTATCCTCCTCCTCCTCCTCCTCTATTTCCCAGGGGCACAAGAGGTTGTCTACTAAGAGGAGAAAGAATAGTGAAGACCCTGACTGACAGCCAGAGGGCTTATCTAATTACAGATAAGAGGTATGTGACCAAGACTGTGGGAATTTCACAAAACCACTTATTGGATTATGAAGATAAACTATTGCCTCCGTGACTGACAAGAGAGGAAAAGGAGACCATGTGAGTGTGACTATGATGGTCTAAATGTATACATTTCCCATACTGTCCCTACCACCAGAATCTTCCTCAGGCCTCCTGTAAATGCTCCCACTCTCTTCTGAAGTACACTCACTCTAGACCCTACTTCTCATGTCCAGAAGGGTAGTAGTTTCGTATCATTTTATTATTCCTTTGAATTCAGTCTCCAGCATTTGAGAAGACACCGCAACTCTGTGTGTGTGTGTGACTCTAGTGGTGTACATATGGTGAAATAACACCTGACTCCAGACCTTGGGAAAAGGAACACTGGGCCAGTTGTCCTGAGCAGCACAGGAGAAGGCAGAGTTCTCGTGTGGCAGGTCTTAAGCTGCTTCTGTGGTTTCTTCCCCCAAAATAAGAAGATACCAGTTGTACCTAACCAAGTGGTGTTTCTTTTTTTTTGTTTGTTTGTTTTTTTGAGACTCAGTCTCGCTCTGTAACCAGGTTGGAGAGCAGTGGCATGAAGTCGGCTCACTGCAACCTCCAACTCCCAGGTTCACGTGATTCTCCTGCCTCAGCCTCCTGAGTAGCTGGGATTACAGGCATGTGCCACCATGCCTGGCTAAGTTTTGCATTTTCAGTAGAGATAGGGTTTCACCATGTTGGCCAAGCTAGTCTCAAACTCCTGACCTTGTGATCCGCCCACCTCAGCCTCCTAAACTGCTGGGATTATAGGCGTAAGCCACCGCACCTGGCTTTACCAAGTGGTGTTTCTAGACTTTTCTGGGCTCAAAAAACTTCTGATGTGTTACAAACTTCATAGAACCAGGAACAGAGAGTAGGTAGGGAGAAGATCAGAATTTCTCTTTTAAGCCCTAAAAGCCTGTACACCAGTGAGGATGTGATGTGGCCTGAGTCAGGGGATGAGAAAGTTCTTCTTGGAACAGGTCTCTCAGCTTTCTACTCAGTCACCATTATGCTCAGCAGGTTGAACAATCAAGAAAAACTGACCTCCCCTCCCCCGCCACCAACTTACTCACTTGTTAAGACTATTGAAAAGTAGCCACAGAACCAGATAAATATTTTGACTAGATGCGATCAGAGAGGATAATTAACTCCAAGAGAATAGTCCCACAGGCCGTGGGGGGAAAGGGAACAATCTTGAGATACTGGTGAAAGCTCTCGGAGGCCAGATTCCTAGAAGTTAGGGGTGGGCTGTGATAAAAACACCAGCAAAATCAACCATATAACGTAAGTGTAGCTGAATTTTAAAAAGGTTAGTGACTTGAAAAAAGACCTTTATAAAACATAGGCTAGGAACTATTACTAAAGAGGAAGTGTTCTCGTTAATAAGCTTCCTTAGGGAAGAGGAAACTAGGACAGATGGGGCAATCATCGCCACACTAAATCACTCATTATTGTCTCAAATTCTCCTAATTATGCGTCCTGTCCTATTTTTACAAAAGTGGGGGGAGAATAAGTAGTGGTACAGGAAATATTCTTAGCAACCTTCTCTAGATAGGAGGTGATATGGTTTGGATGTACGACCCTTCCAGACCTCATGTTGAAATGTGACCTACAATGTTGGAGGTGGGGCCAAGTGGGAGGTGCTTGGGTCAAGGGGTGCATCTCTCATGAGTGGCTTGGTGCCCCCACAGTAATGAGCTCATATGAGCACTGGTTGTTTAAAAGAGCCTGGCATCTCTCTTTCTCCCTCTCCCACCTTGCGATACACCTGCTCCCCATTTGGGTGGATCCATGATTGGAAGCCTCTTGAGGCCTCACCATCAGATGCTGGCACCATGCTTTCTGTACAGTCTGCAGAATCATCAGCCAAATAAGCCCCTTTTCTTTATAAATTACCCAGTCTGAGGTATTTCTTTATAATAACACAAAATAGACTAACACGGGTGGTCATCAGAGAACCTCCCTGAAGCAATATCATCATGTCCAAGATGCTCCTTGCTGGAAGGTATGAAAGAATATTTCTGGCCCATACTGAGGGGTCAATGCCATCTCCTCTCCAGTCATGCAGGCTGAGTGGAAATAGCCCTGGACTGGGAGTCACAAAAGTGGGCTACAGTGCTCTGTCATTAGACAGCCATGTAGACCTGGGCAAGACCTTATCTGGTTTTAATTCCTTTCCCCTATGAGCAGGTTGGATACTAATCTCTACAAGTCTTTAGAGTCTTTTCAACTCTATGGTTCTATTAGATGGATGGAGCTTATAGGGAAGCTGGGAAATGGTAGAGGGAAGGAAAGGAAGAAAGAGATGAATTTCTTTCTTCCCTTGGCTTTTATCCCAGTGAGCAAATGGCTTGTATACAGGAGGCCACAATTCAGACATGGAGATAAAGTTGAGTCATTAAAACCACAAGTTGACTCAATCATGGGCCTGAAATAGTAGCTGTAATACAATCACATGGATTCTTCCCCTTGACACTCAAACCATTGTTCGCCCACACCCTGCAGATCACAGCAGTTTACATGTTGCTTTTAATGAACTGACCCTGATAGTAACTCCCCTCTTCCAACTCCTCAATGAGTCTTTGTATACTGGTCACTCCCCGAGGTCTCCAGAGACCGGAAGATTTCAACATTCCTTTAAATTCTAGGTAAAAAGCTAGTGTCTTTGAATAGGGACAGCTGCCTCTCTGGAAATAATGAGGGCTGTGAGGCAGATATGCTTGACAGTGCCTCTGTTTTTTTGGCTCAAAGCAATCAGTCAGGAAGACTAGTCAGAGACAGCCAGCCAAGGGGTGGAACAGCAAAATCCAGTAGCCACAGAGAGAAACCTAGAGCCACTGGATCCTTTGTAGTTAGAGAATGGGGCCATCTAAATCCAGCCTCTCTCTCTTCTCCTCTTAATCGTATTGTCACTGCATTGAAAAAGTTAGAGCTGGGAGGGACCCTGGAGACCATTCATTCTAGTCCAGCACTCATTTTATACCTGAGGAACTGAGTCCAAAAAACATTAAGTGACTTGCTTAGGCTAACACAGACAGCATCAGAACTAGACGTGACTTTGGGTCTTTTGATCCCTAGCTAGTCCTATGTTCTTTGTAATCTACTCTGATGGCTATCCTCCTGTTTACGTTAGTAAGAGGCCACATCACATCACTTTACATGATGTGAATGCACCAAGGTCTAAAGAGTTACCAAACAACTATGAATGTCTCCTCTGAGATTCTCCCAGATATATTCAAGTGTATGTAGTGAACCCAGAGCCTAGAAAGATAAGCTTATAGGCTGGAGCCACTTAAAAGATATGTAATTGTCATTTTATCTACTTTCCAGTTTAACATCTCCCAGTATAAGTCTCCTCCTATTCCCTCTTGCATGGGAAAGAGTACTTCGACTAATTCAGGTCCTCTGCTGGAAGATTAGGTTCCAACAAAATCCCTCCCTCCTCCACCTGTGAGTTCTGATTTTCCACATGGAAAGAAGTGAAGAACGGGGCTTCCCCAGCAGAGGGAAGCCACTGATGTCTGGTTATCTGTGTACAGGAAGCATCTGGGATTCTAATTCCACAGGAAGAAGCTTAAAAGGGAATTCCCCACCAAAAGTCTGATAAAGGCACTTAGTTGATGGGGTCAAGAAAAACAGTGAGATGCAATGTACTTTTTTAAGGCTAGAAATGCTTAATGTTAAGGCCGCATCACCTTATATGGCTGGTAGGAAACAATGCTGTAAGAACTATAAAGACTAAATACAGGAGTAATAGTACTACTAGTTGCACTCTCCTTTCAAACACCTATCTATAAGACTAAATGCTCTAGTTCAGAGAGTACTCAGTTTTTATATCTACTTCTCCTCCCCTTTATAAAGGCTGTACTCAGAGAATGCCAGAAAATGGATAAGAATTTTGACTTGGGAGCTTTCAGTTTGGGGAAGGTTCTGAAGTCCTACAGGAGAACCCTCAGAAGGGAGTATCACTCTGGTTATTCAGAGTATAGGTAGAAATGGGCAGTCAGCCATTACAAATGAAACTCACAGTGATTGAAACAGTTGGGCCAGGATACTGACTTTATATAGGCTGGCATGCTCTAAGGTCCCCCTTTCCAGGCTGTGGCAGGTACTGCAGGCCCTACAGATACCACTGAATTAATAGCTGAGCACTGGCCAAAGTAAGCTGTATAACTCCCTCTCTTTACAATAATCTCAAAGTAAAACTCATCAAATGGGCCTATATAGTGCAACAGCCAGGAAATAGGGAACATAGATTTAAGTCCCTCTGAAGTAGAAATCTTTAATGCCGCCTTTTTTGTAATTCCCACTCTTCAAATTAGGAAAGAAGCCACCACTCCTAGTCCCAAAAGACCTTCACTAGACATAATGATGCAGGTCAACTCCACATGAGAGGCAGCCTTGGCTGTACCTTCTTTTGAACTAGTCTCTTGGCCACTATAAGCTGCCCTTAAGGAAAACTCATTCATTAATCTTTCCCCATACTAATGCCTGGATCATCTGTCCTAGCTCCATAATTCTTTTTAGAATCTCTAGCTCAGTGTAATCCACTTAGATCTTCCAAAGCACGTGAAAGGAAGTTGCAGGAGAGTGATGGGGGGGAAGGCAAAGGCAACAGAGGAACTGCAACTCAGGAAAAAGGGGAGTTTTCAGACACAGCAGAATCCTTTAACAAGATGCTCCTCTATATTTTTCTACCTGGGAACAATGATGTCTAACCTCCCTATGAAATTTTATACTTTCTATTATTAGTTCTCTCTATGTATGTCTTCTGCTTGTGAAGTGCAGAGTAAGGACTCTGACTTATTTTGTCTTTGAATTTCAATCTATACCTAATATACATTTTGTATCTAGATCAACTTTTGTTCATACACACAAATGCCCACTCAAATCCCTGTGTCCTGCAGCACAGTTCCCTTGTTCCAAATATTTGCTTCAAGAGTGGGGAGAAATACGCCATAATCCAATGTAACTGATTTACTGCCAGTCCCTCAAACCCAGTTTTCTAAGTCACTACTCTGAACATGGGAGGAAGAGGACTAGATAATCCGCTTCGGATGCAGGGACTAATAATGATGCTCTAATCACCTTCTGTGGAGCCGTTTAGAAACTCCTAAAATTCTGGCAGGAGTAGAGAGGCCTCACCTGCTTTGACACCCAGGATGAGCTCCATGTGCTTACTTACCTTGACGGGGTCCTCTCTTCCGTCGGAATGCTGCCCCTGACTGCAGGGCTTCTAGAAGACTGTCCATTACACCTGTCTCATCGCCCTCTGTTATAAAGAACAAGATGGAGATGAGAACTCTTTGGCCAGAGCAGCATGGCAAATATCAAGCCCCATACTAAATGCATTGCTATTGCTTGGTTTCCCCTCTCGCATAGCAGCTGGCAGCTAAGAAGGGGCAAAGAAAACTCAATCTTAAGTCTCACAAACCCATGTCTCCTTGTATCTGCTTACAAATGGTTAAAACAAAAGATCTCTTCCTCTTTTTCTCTTTCATTTTTTCCCTTTCTTTTGCAGTTTCTTTCTCCTTTTCTCTCTTTTTCTAAAATCTCTTCCTCTTTCTAAAAAAAAAAAAATAGGTTACATCCTTACATTTCTCTGTATTTTGGATAATTCGGTATTCTATCTTGGGTTATACCTAGGTTATATTTAAAGAGATTTATTTCTGTTAGGTTCTTTCAAAGAGTGATATTTTGTTTAGCAAGCAATTAACTTGGTTGGATGTAAGCTGCCACTTGGCCACATGGGCAGCAACTCAAATTCCAATTCAGTTCTTTCAAGCTTAACTAGGCTGTTTTGAATCCTCTCTGTGAACCTTTATTCAGATGTCAGCCAGAGATTAGAACAATTTATTTATTGTACTTTAGGTTCTAGGGTACATGTGCAGATCATGCAGGATTGTTACATAGGTACATACATAGCAAGGCAGTTTGCTGCCTCTAACCCCCGTCACCTATATCTGGCGTTTATCCCCATGTTCTCTCTCCCCAACCTCCCCACCCCCCACTGTCCCACCCCAGCCCCCCACAACAGACCCCAGTGTGTGATGCTCCCCTCCCTGTGTCCATGTATTCTCATTGTTCAACAACCACCTATGAATGAGAACGTGTGGTGTTTGATTTTCTGCTCCTGTGTCAGTTTGCTGAGAATGATGGTTTCCAGATTCATCCATCTCCCTATAAAAGTAATGAATTCATTTTTTTTAATGGCTGCATAGTATCTATGGTGTATATGTGCCACATTTTCCTCGTCCAGTCTATCATCAATGGGCTTTTGGGTTGGTTACAGGTCTTTGCTATTGCAAACAGTGCCGCAATGAACATATATGTGCATGTGTCTTTATAATAGAATGATTTATAATCCTTTGGGTATATACTCAGTAATGGGATTGCTGGGTCAAATGGAATTTCTATTTCTAGGTCCTTGAGGAATTGCCACACTGTCTTCCACAATGGTTGAACTAATTTACACTCCCAACAACAGTGTAAAAGTGTTCCTAT
>CAUYQU010004196.1:0-30888 GCA_963574635.1 Cheracebus regulus
AAGTCTCCCACTATTATTGTGTGGGAGTCTAAGTCTCTTTGTAAGTCATTAAGAACTTGCCCTATGTATCTGGGTGCTCCTGTAATGGGTATGTATATATTTAGGATCGTTAGCTCTTCTTGCTGCATTGATCCTTTCACCACCATGTCTTGTCTCTTGCTAAATCATGAAGGTTTGGGGAATTTCTTCAGATCCCCCAATAAACTTCTTTGTGGAAATCTGGGGAGTTTCTTCAGCCCCCAGTACAGCTTGTTTAATCCTAAATGGGTCCTGTTAAGAATTCCTTTGTTATCGGGCATGGTGGCTCACGCCTGTAATCCCAGCACTTTGGGAGGCCGAGGTGGGTGGATCACAAGGTCAAAAGATCGAGACCATCTTGGCCAACATGGTGAAACTCCATCTCTACTAAAAATACAAAACTTAGCTGGGTGTGATGGCTCGTGCCTGTAGTCCCAGCTAGTCAGGAGGCTGAGGCACGAGAATTGCTTGAACCTGGGGGTTGGAGGTTGCTGTGTGCCAAGATTGCACCACTGCACTCCAGCCTGGGCAACAGAATGAGACTCCATCTCCAAGAAAAAAAAAATTCCTTCATTATCTTGTCATGCTTTAAGGCCTAGGAAGGGCCTGGGCAAAACTTTTTTTTTTTGAGATGGGTTTTCCCTCTTGTTACCCAGGCTGGAGTGCAGTGGCACGATCTCGGCTCACTGCAACCTCCACCTCCCACGTTCAAGCAATTCTCCTGCCTCAGCCTCCCTAGTAGCTAGGACTACAGGCATGTGCCACCATGTCCGGCTAATTTTGTATTTTTAGTACAGAGAGGGTTTCTCCATGTTGGTCAGGCTGGTCTCTAACTTTCAAACTCCCAAAGTGCTGGGATTACAGGTGTGAGCCCTGGAGAAAACTCTTGATGGGCTTTTGCTACTTTCCAGCCTTTGTATAAGGGGATTGGCTCTCTCAGCTTTTAATATTTAACTTCACCAGTCAGTCAGTGCTGAAACAGTTGTTACAGAGGCCTGTGTTAGTGAGACCGGGCCTGCCACAATTTCACCACTGCACTGCAGCCTGGAGAACAGAGCAAGACTGTCTCTTAAAATAATTAAGTAAAAATAAAAATTTAAAGTCTCTAAAACATTTCCCAAGTTGTAGCTTCCCAGAGTACACTGGTTTCTTCGAGTTTTCCAACATGAAAAACAGTTTCAACAACAGTCTGGAATGCCCTATTTATATTTAAGAAATAGGACTCAGCTTCTCTTTGTAGTTTTTGCACTCTCCGCCCTTCAGATACTTCTAACTTCACTGGGAGGAGATATTCTACCACTTTCCCATATTTCTTTCATTTTATTTAGTGAACGCTGTGGTGTACCACCCAGCTAGTCTCCTTCAAGACTGAAAAGCCTGGTCCTGGGAGTGTTAATGACCCATAGCTGAGTGTGTCCTCACCCACTTCTTCCACTCCCCATGATCACCTTCAGCTGAAGAGAGCTGCCTCCCATCCAATGACAAATTGATAGAAGAATAGGAAGTCCTGGTGCTCTTGCTACAATTTGGGACAACTCTGAAGGGCCACTTTAGCTCTGGAGAATTCCCCAAGATTGACTGAGGCCTTTGTTACATCCATATTGTG
The DNA here is from genome assembly GCA_963574635.1 of Cheracebus regulus. NCBI lineage: Eukaryota > Metazoa > Chordata > Mammalia > Primates > Pitheciidae > Cheracebus > Cheracebus regulus. The sequence goes on from CAUYQU010004196.1 coordinate 1,625, forward strand.
GTTCAACGTCTCTCTCTTCCCAATCCTTCTTTCCTTCACTTGCTTAACGGGCGCTGACCCAAGCAAGCCTCAATAAGCTGTCTGTGCAAATATCCATTTTAGAGTGAGCTTCTATTGGCGCTGGAAGTGGTCTGAGAGCGCTGACTCAGACATGGGATTTTGTAGCCAGCTCACCAGCTAGCCAGCTGGCAGTGAGAACCCCATCACTGGGTATAGGTGGAGCATGCATAGTGCCTGGCATACAGTAGGGGTACAGTTCTTAAAACTGCTGGTGAACTAAGATGACTGACAGAAGGTGTATTAGTTTGTTTTCATGCTGCTGATACAGACATACCCGTGACCGGACAATTTACAAAAGAAAGAGGTTTAATTGGACGCACAGTCACCGCAGAAGGCAAAGAGGAGCAAGTCACGTCTTACGTGGATGGTGGCAGGCAAAGAGAGGGCTTGTGCAGACTCCCATTTATAAAACCATCAGATCTCATGAGACCCATTCACTCTCACGAGGGAGGGGAGGATCACCTGAGCCCAGTGAAGCAGGGTTATTGTCTAAGCTAAGTACCCAGGGTTCCTTGTCTCAGGTCAAGAAGATTAAGGACACGGGCACACATCAGAAGTGAGTTTAGGAGCAAAGCTTTAATAGGTTAAAAAAAAAAAGAAAGAAAGAAAGGAGAACAGCACTCTCCCTTGCCAGAGAAAGGGGCTTTCAAAAGGAAAACCCTGCCCTCCATGGACTGCACTAGATTTTATAGGCAGGCTTGAGGAGGGGGTACCTGATTTACATAGGGCCCACAGATTGGTTCCATCAGGTGTGATATTTACATAGTGTGCCAGGAAGGCTGGTTGCCTTCCTAATCTTATGATGTAAATAGGGTCTTTGCCTGGCTGGAGCCTTATTGTCTTCTTACTGTGCACGTGGTTTGGCAAAGACAAGGGCAGATGGAGCCTCCATTTTGAACCTGCGTGGTCCCAGGTAGCCTTTTCCCATTGGCCCAACTTCCGGCATTCACCAGTGCAAGCTTCTAGCTTGCTTGTCTATGTCTGCAGCTTGATTTTACAGGGTGCTTTTTGTTAGAAAAGAAAACGATTTGGGGGCTGCTTTTTATTAAAAAGAAAACCTTACTGAGGACTTCCGTACCCTCACTACCTGCCTAAGTAATTTCTTTTTATTTATTTATTTATAGACAGAGTCTCACTGTCTCCTAGGCTGGAGTGCAGTGACAGGATCTGGGCTTATTGCAGCCTCCTTCTCCTGAGTTCAAGCAACTCTTCTGCCTCAGCTTCCCGAGTAGCTGGAATTACAGACGTCCAATACCACCTCCGGTTAATTTTTGTATTTGTAGTAGAGACATGGTTTCTCGTTCATGTTGGCCAGGCTGATCTCAAACTCCTGACCTCAAGTGATCTGCCCACCTCCCAAAGTGCTGGGATTATAGGTGTGAGCCACCGCACCTGGCCAGTAATTGCTTCTTAACTTCTACATCGCCAGTTGTGATGAGCTGTGATCTCGCCACTGCACTCTAGCCTGGGGGACAGAGCAACACCCTGCCTCAAAACCAAAAGTCTCCGTATATGACTTTTTACACACTTGTGAAATAAATAGAAAATTTGCCACCTGAGCCCTTTTTAAGTGCACAACTCAATTGCATTAATAGCATTCACAGTGTTGTGCAACCATCACCCCTATCTATTTTCTAAACTTTTTCATCACCCCAAACAGGAACTCTGTAACCATTAACAGGAAGTGCCCATTTCCCCAGCTTCTAGCAACCTTTATTCTACTTTCAGTCACTATGAATTTGCGTATTCTAGATATTTTGTGTAAATGGGATCAGACAATAATGGCCCCTCTGTGTCTGGCTTCTTTCACTTAGCATCACATTTTCAAGGTTCATCTCTTGCTGTAATGTGTGTCTGACTTTCTTCCTCTTAAAGGCTGAATAGCATTTGATTGTCTGTACATACCACATCTGTTGCCCAGGCTGGAATGCAGTGGCATGATACCGGCTCACTGCAACCTCCGCCTCCCCAGTTCAAGCGATTCTCCTGCCTCCGCCTCACAAGTAGCTGGGATTACAGGTGCATGCCACCACACCTGGCTAATTTGTGTATTTTTAGTAGAGATGTGGTCTCCTGATGTCCACCAGCCTGGTCTCGAACTCCTGACCTCAGGTGATCCACCCACCTCGGCCTCCCAAAGCACTGGGATTACAGGCGTGAGCCACTACGCCTGGCCATCTTCTTTAGGTTATTGTGACTAGTGATGTTATGAATATAGGCTAACAGGTATCTGCCTAAGGTCCCGTTTTCAATTATTTTGGGTATGTCTGCATATTGGCTTTTTTTTTTTTTAAATAATAATAGTTAGAGGAAATTGCACCGATAGTGCAGAGACCTTTCATTCAGCTTGCATATTTTAAACCCAAAAGGATATATTTGTGCCAGGGAGTGATGTGGTAGACCAGGCAGGGACAATTCCTGGTAAAGTTGTTACTATTTTATGATGATGATAATTATTTATATATATATATATATATTTTTAGATGGAGTCTTGCTCTGTTGCCCAGGCTGGAGTGTGGTGGCATGATCTCAGCTCACTACAACCTCCGCCTCCCGGGTTCAAGCAATTCTCCTGCCTCAGCCTCCCAAGTAGCTGGGACTACATGCATATGCCACCATGCCCAGCTAATTTTTGTATTTTTAGTAGAGATGGATGGGGTTTTACCATATTGACCAGGCTGGTCTAGAACTATTGCCCTCAGGTGATCTGCCCACTTCAGCCTCCCAAAGTGCTGGGATTACAGGCATGAGTCACCGTGCCCAGCTGATTATTATTATTTTAGAGACTGGTTCTTGCTCTGTCACCCAGGCTAGAGTGCTCATTCCTCACTGAAGCCTCAAATTCCTGGTCTCATGTTATGCTCCTGCCTCAGCCTTCTGAGTAGCTATGACTTCAGGTGCACGCCATCATGCCTGGCTGGTTTTCTTTCTTGTTTGTGTAACTTTTTGTAGAGACAGGGTCTCATCCTGTTGCCCAGGCTGATCTTGAACCCCTGGGCTTAAGCAATCCACCTGTCTTTGCTTCCCAAAGAGCTGGGATTAAAGGCATGAGCCACTGTGCCCCCCACCCCACCTTACTGTTTTAAATCTTATTCCACTAACTGTAAAGATGATTCCTCAAAACCTCCTATCCTCTTGCACCTACTGCCAAGGAGAGCAAGAACCAGCAGAGTAGACATTACTCATGACCAGCGTTATTGAGTCATTTCAGCCCCGTTGGGTGTGTATCGTGTGCATGCGTCCCAGTCGAGTAATTATTATTAAAGATGGTGCTCTTAGCCAGCTTAGGTGACTGACACTTGTAATCCCAGCACTTTGGGAGGCCAAAGCACGCAGATCACCTGAGGTCAGTAGTTCAAAATCAGTTTGGCCTAAGCAGTTAAGCCCCATCTCCACTAAAAATACCAAAATTAGCTGGGCGTAGTGGCAGGTGCCTGTAATCCCAGCTACTCAGGAGGCTAAGACAGGAGAATCACTTGAACCCAGGAGGCGGAGGTTGCGGTGAACCAAAATCACGCCACTGCATTCCAGCCTGGGCAACAAGGATGAAACTCCATCGCAAAAAACAAACAAACAAAAAGATGGCCCTCCTATCTTCTCAATAGCTGGTGGTCTTGGGTCTGAAACTTGTTAGGATTTTAAAACCAAAAAATTGAAAGCTAATTTGGCATCACTGGGTACAAATAAAAAGGGATAATTCGATATGAATAATAATAATAGCTAAACAAACATACATTATTTACAGATCTACAAAAGCACATGGGGGCCAAGTTTTCTTCTGAAACTAGGGTGTAGAAATAATGCTCTCAGCCAGGTGCAGTGGCTCACGCCTGTAATCCCAACACTTTGGGAGGCCAAGGCAGGCGGATCACCTAGGTCAGGAGTTTGAGATCAGCCTGCCCAACATGGTGAAACCCCATCTCTACTAAAAAATACAAGAATTAACCTGGCGTGGTGGTATGTGAGTCTGTCATCCCAGCTACTTGGGAGGCTGAGGCAGGAGAATCACTTGAACCCGGAAGGCAGAGGTTGAGGTGAGCTGAGATTGCGCCACCGCACTCGAGCCTGGGTGACAGAGTAAGACTCCATTTCAAAAAAGACTGCTCTCAATACGGACAGTTTTATCTGCTAGGAGGAAGGAAGTTGTCACAGAAGCTCCTTTCCTTAATTGTTTTGTATTGCCATCTATACAGCCTTATTTAATGTGTGACGAGTACCAACTCTGTAGTAAAAATCATCTTTGTCTTTAAGAAATCGAGTATCTCTAAATTTAGTACCCAGTTCAATTTTATACCTTAACTTGAACTTTGGACATTTTTCTTGAACTATGAAAGAAAACTTTCTGGTTTCATAATGTTTTTCTTTTTTAAATGCTTAAATGTCATTTGCAAGTACAGAAACTAAAAAAGATTAAAGAAATATGATGTAGACTAATTTTACTTGATCAAGTTTTAGCATTAGATTCAATTAGAATTTTTGAGGATTTTAAGAATTAAGTAACTTTAAAAGAGCTAACTCACCTTCAAGAAAGAGCAACAGGCCAGATACAGTGGCTCACGCCTGTAATCCCAGCTCTTTTGGGAGGCTGAGGTGGGCAGATCACCTGAGGTCAGGAGTTTGAGATCATCCTGGCCAACATGGTGAAATCCTGTCTCTATTAAAAATACAAAAATTAGCCTGGTGGCGCATGCCTGTAATCCCAGCCACTCGGGAGGCTGAGGCAGGAGAATCGCTTAAACTCAGGAGGTGGAGGTTGCAATGAACCGAGATTGCGCCACTGCGCTCCAGCCTGGTAGACAGAGTGAGACTCCATCTCAAAAATAAATAAATAAAGGAACAAAATGCTTCTTAAAATGCACATCATGTCTGCTACTGCTGAATGCGCAACAGCCCCTCACTATGGAATACTAAACAGCTGGTTTCCTGGTGCTGCCCCATTGCTTTCTATTGTGTATAGGAGGCAGTGCAGACGTTTCAGTGTTCCCGCTTAATGGAACTGCTATATAAGACCACATCTCCTTCACCTTTTGGAATGCAAAGGATAATGTGATTTTCTTCTGCTGTCAGTACTTAGGGATTACAGTAAGAGTGTGGAAATAAATTCTTCCTCTAAAATTTAGACTATGGGGCCAGGTGCAGTGGCTCACACCTGTAATGCCAGAACTTTGGGAGACGGAGGTAGGCGGATCACTTGAGGTCAGGAGTTTGAGACCAGCCTGGCCAACGTGGTGAAACCCCGTCTCTACTAAAAATAAAAATTTAGCAGGGTGTGGTGGCAGTCGCCTGTAGTCCCCGCTACTCGGGAGGCTAAGGCAAGAGAATCACTTGAACCCGGGAAACGGAGGTTGCAGTGAGCCAAGATCGCACCACTGCACTCCAGCCTGGGCGACAACAGAATGAGACTCCGTCTCAAAAAAAAAAGTCAGAATTAGTTCAAAGAGTATTTGAGAAGCTAGGCTATTTATATGAGGATAGATTGCTAGTTTGATTTAAAAAATCAAAGTCCTGGACTGGCTCTATTAGAGGAGGCATTAAAAAATAAAAATAAAAAATTTTAAAAATCAAAGTCCAACAGAGCCTTATTCTGTTATGTCTTAAGGTTATCTGTTTTGTCACATAAGAATTATTTCCATCTCTAGTGAACAAAAATCTATAAATGAATCTCTGATCCTACAAAATTTTAAAATAGCCCAGACAGTAGAAAGTCAAGTTAAGCACTACACTGAAAATAAGTGATTCTCCTGTCTCAGTCTCCAGAGTAGCTGGGACTACCGGCGCGTGCCACCATGCCCAGGTAATTTTTGTATTTTCAGTAGAGGTGGGATTTCACCATGTTGGTCAGGCTGGTCTCCAACTCCTGACCTCAGGTCATTGGTCTGCCTCGGCCTCCCAAAGTCTGGGATTACAGGGGTGAGCCACCACACCCGTTGGCTTATTTCAATCTAGTTAGGAAAATAGAATACTGATGTGAAATGAAAAACTACAAACACTAATGTCAAATAAATGTATTCAATGCAATTTGGTTGAGCTCCAAGGGTGAACAAATGCGTATATGCCTCCAGGGACCAGGTAAGTAATGAAAGTCTAAAGTAGAGCAGGATGAGGACTCTGGCCAATGGAAGTGCACATATTTATTTATTTATTTATTTAGAGACAGAGTCTTGCTCTGTTGCCCAGGCTGGAGTGCAATGGCACGATCTCCGCTCACTGCAACCTCCACCTCCTGGGTTCAAGCAATTCTCCTGCCTCAGCCTTTGGAGTAGCTGGGATTACAGGCGCCTGCCACCATGCCCGGCCTCTTATTTTGAATTTAACTTCATTTTTGGACTGGACCATTTTTTTCAGAATTTGAATCTAAAATGTTTAATTATGTATGTACTTCTCTAGTTTTTGAGATACACTGCATTGTTGAAAGAAGTTGGCTAAACTCCAGTTACTGTTGAACCCTTGATGATATATTCAGGGAAATTGTTCAGTACTTGACATCATTCTAAGCAAACTCAGTTGCCAGGCAGAGGTTGGATGGGATACAAGTGAATACTAAACATTTATGTCTTTGTAAGGAAGTTATGTTCCTTCCCATGAGATAATTATCACTCATTTCCTTCCTGGTTTTTAAATTCCCCTGCTATTTGTGAATGTTTATGGCAAGTGTTTCGTGTGGAGGAAAATATTGGCCAGTATTACAGTTAAGTGCTCCTTCTGTGAAAGCATTTTCCATCTAGATTAAAACTCGGTATCTGAGCTGGGTTTGGTGGCTCACTCCTGTATTCCCAGCACCTTGGGAGGCCGAGGTGGGTGGATCATCTGAGGTCAGGAGTTCTAGACCAGGCGGCCAACATGGCGAAACCCCATCTCTACTAAAAATACAAAAATTAAGCGGGGCACAGTGGCTCACGCCTGTAATCCCAGCACTTTGGGAGGCCGAGGTGAGTGAATCACGAGATCAGGAGTTCAAGACCAGCCTGGCCAACATGGTGAAACCCCATCTCTACTAAAAATACAAAATTAGTTGGGTGTGATGGCAGGTGCCTGTAATCGCAGCTACTCAGGAGGCTGAGGCAGGAGAATCGCTTGAATCCAGGAGGCGGAGATTGCAGTGAGCCAAGATTGTGCCATTGCACTCCAGCCTGGGCAACAAGAGTGAAACTCTGTCTCAAAAAAACAAAACAAAACAAATTAGCTGGGCATGGTGGCATGCACCTATAATCCCAGTTACTTGGGAAGCTGAGGCATGAGAATAGCTTGAACCCTGGAGGCAGAGGTTTCAGTGAGCCGAGATTTCGCCACTGCACTCCAACCCGGGTGACAGAGTGAGACCCTGTCTCAAAAAAACCCACAGAAACTGCTGTTGGTTATAGTAGTTACACCAGCACCTGCTGGAGTTGCTTCAGATGCTGTGTATTCTGAGATGGGATCATGCTGAAATGTGTATGTTTATGAACTACCTGTTTTGCCAGTAAAGGGATGAACTGACAGTCAAAGCTGTTTCCTTGGAATCCTACTGTTTGGAACAGAATCATTCAGCTCTGCTACTCCAAATGAATTTAAATGAAGAGAACTGCTGGGAGCCATCTTCACTTCCTTCTTTCAGATGCACCAAGCCACTCTGTCGTTTTCAAAAGTTAAGTCCGGGACGGGCGCGGTGGCTCACGCCTGTAATCCTAGCACTTTGGGAGGCTGAGGTGGGTGGATCACCTGAGGTCAGGATTTCAAGACCAGCCTGGCCATCATGGTGAAACCCCAACTTAAAAAAAAAAAAAACAACAAAGTTAAGTCTTAGAGTATTTCCAGTTCCTTGCAGGCAAAAGGAACTGCAATGAGGCTATTGTGTGTCAATGCATCCAAGAAAGAACCGGCACAGAGAACCAGGACCTCAGGAGTCTTTCACCGAATAATGCGGAACATGATGTACTGAGCTGTGTTTGGTGTTCCTACTATTATGGATGGCTCAAAAACAAATGAATAAAACAGGTATTTTTTTTTTAGGCCAGGTGCAGTGGCTCACGCCTGTAATCCCAGCACTTTGGGAGGCCGAGGCAGGTGGATTCCCCGAGATCAGGAGTTTGAGATCAGTCTGGCCCGTCTCTACTAAAAATACAAAAATTAGCCGAGTGTGTGCGCCTGAAGTCCCAGCTACTCAGGAGGCTGAGGCGGAAGAATCGCTTGAACCCGGTAGGCAGAGGTTGCAGTGAGCCAAGATCACACCACTGCACTCCAGCCTGGGCAACAGAGCGAGACTCCATCTCAAAAAAAGTAAAATAAGACAAACAGATATTTTTCCCTCTTTCATTCCAAGGAGTCTTTGTTTCTGTGCCCCATTGCCCTTTCTTAAAGAGCTACGTGATATGGGCAGAGAGGTGAAGTTATGGGGAGACTTTGTCTTCTACCCCTGGATTTGTGTGAAATGAGCAGTTGATTTTTTTTTTTTTTTTTTTAGACAGAGTCTCACTCTGTCACCCGGCGCCAGGCTGGAGTGCAGTGGCACGACCTCGGCTCACTGCAACCTCTGTCTCCCGGATTCAAGCAATTCTCCTGCCTCAGCCTCCTGAGTAGCTGGGACTACAGGCAACGCCACCACGCCCAGCTAATTTTTTTGTATTTTTAGTAGGGACAGGGTTTCACCATGTTGGCCAGGATGGTCTTGATCTCTTGACTTTGTGATCCGCCCGCCTTGGCCTCCCAAAGTGCTGGGATTCCAGGCGTGAGCCACCGTGCCCGGCCTGAAATGAGCAGCTGATTGATGAAGGCAGATGTAGTGGGAGGCTGGAAAGAGAAGGGACAGAACTCCATTGCAAAGGAGGGAATCGCTTACTCCCGCAGCCTGGGGAAGGAGTTGGTGCCGGCACACTCTGTGCGTCGTCAGGGATGTGTGCTGCCCTTCTACACAGTCCCTAAGTTCAGAGAGGCGGTGGCAGAGCTTCAGACAGGGTGGATGACGTGAGCCCCTCCAAAGCGCACACCAGGTTTGGCATAGAGGGGCCGGGGCCACCCACTTCTGACAGACCCCCAAGGGCTTGCCTGTGCCCCTGCAGCTGAAGGCCGGGCCCCTTCCTGGTTTTTGGTTTTGGTTATTTTTGAGTCTTGCTCTGTCACCCAGGCTGGAGTGCAGTGGCGTAATCTTGACTCATTGCAGCCTCTGTCTCCCGGGTTCAAGTGATTTTCCTGCCTCAGCCTCCCGAGCAGCTGGGACTACAGGTGTGCGCTACCACACCAGGATAATTTTCATATTTTTAGTAGAGATGGGGTTTCACTATGTGGGCCAGGCTGGTCTCGAACTTCAGACCTCAGGTGATCCACCCACCTTGGCCTCCCAAAGTGCTGGGATTACAGGCTGGTTTTTGAATTGAGCAAGCTTAAATTCTTACAGGAACCAGACAAGAGGAAGAGCATCCCCAGGAGTAATCAGTCTTGGAATTTCTCATTTACTTTATAAAGTAGTACAGGCCTAATAGGATGTCATTTGATTTAGAACAAAAATCAAGTTGTAGGCTGATTTCTGAACTAAGCATGGGAGACTGAATTTATATCTACTGTGTCAGTAAGGGCTGAGCTAGGTCATCTGCCTTCCTAACTCTAAGTCTCAGAATTCTTTGAACAACTTACCAAATTACTAGGGACCCTAGATTTTTTTTTTTTTTTTGAGACAGAGTTTTGCTCTTATTGCCCAGGCTGGAGTGCAATGGAACCATCTCGACTCACTGCAACTTCCACCTTCCGGGTTCAAGCAATTCTGCCTCAGCCTCCCAAGTAGCTGGGATTAAAGGCAGGTGCCACGACACCGGGCTAATTTTGTGTTTTTAGTAGAAATGGGAGTTCTCCATGTTGGTCAGGCTGGTCTCAAAGTCCAGGCCTCAGGTGATCTGCCCACCTTGGTCTCCCAAAGTGCTGGGATTACAGGCATGAACCACTGTGCCCAGCCTTGAGTTTTTATTTTTTAAACCAGAGTTTCTGGGCCATCAGGGCAATGCTTTTTTCAAACTTACAAACCTGCTATGTGACCCCTTAATTCACATTTAGACTCTTTGGACCAGGCCTTAGAACCCCAATAAAGCATGTTCTTGTGGTCAGAAAGCTCGATTGAAAAGAGGGCTGCATTTTGATTTCAGCACAGGTGGACCGAATTCATTTCCCAGGACTGCTGTAACAAATGACCACAAACTTGGTGACTTAAAAACAACAGAAATTGGGCGGGGTGTGGCAACTCACACCTGTAATCCCAGAACTTTGGGAGGCCGAGGTGGATAGATCATTTGAGGTCTGGAGTTCAAGACCAGCTTAGCCAACATGGTGAAACCCTGTCTCTATTAAAAATACAAAAAATGAGTTGGGTGTAGTGGCACGTGTCTATAATCCCCACTACTCAGGAGGTTGAGATGGGAGAATAGCTTGAACCCGGGAGGCGGGGGTTGCAGTGAGATGAGATCGCACCACTGTACTCCAGCCTGGGTGACAGCTAGCCTCTGTCTCAAAAAATAAACAAATAAAAATAAAAACAACAGAAATTTATCCTCTTACAGTTCTGGAGGTCAAAGTCCCAGATGTCAGCAGGGCCACGCTCCCTCTGAAGGCTGCAGGGGAAGATCCTTCCTTGTCTCTTCTGGTGGCCCCAACACTCCTTGGCTTGCGGCTGCATTGCTCTAGTCTCTGCCTCTGGCTTCTCACGGCCTTCTACCTGCGCCTCTTCGGAGTCTCTCTGTGTCCTCGCCTTTTCTTTTAAGGACACAAGTTATAAGATTTAGGGCCCACCCTGATCCAATCTGACCTGAGGTCACATTCTGAGGTTTTGGGTGGATGTAAATTTTGGGGGGGCTGGTATTCAACCTATGGTACTATCTTGAAGAGCTTTTATTTTCTTTAGGCTTTTGTAAGGAAGAGAAATGAGAGGATGCACGAAGCAGGCAGATGAGGCTTTAAGGGAGGCAGGATTTGCAGGAAGCTGACTTCAAGGGAGTCTGGGAATGGAAGCCTGGAATGGAAGCTCCTTGCCTCCCTGCCCGCTGAGTCTCTGCATCAGTTACCAGGAGACAGCTGTGCTCTCACTACCCCTGGACTCCCCCTCCTCCTATCCTACATACCATTTTAATCTCTACTTCCTCATCTTACCTTCACATTTTGATTTTTCATAATTCAGACTTGCTCCTATTATCCTTCCAACATCCGCCAGTCTCTCGAGTGTTGGTTGGCATGATGTATTTTTTATTTTATTTTTTAGAGATGGGGTCTCACTCTGTGGCCCACACTGGAGTGCAGTGGTGCCATCATGGCTCACTGCAACCTCAGACCCTTTGGCTCAAGCAACCCTCCTGCCCCAGCTTCCTAAGTAGCTGGGACTACAGGCGCATGCCATCACACCTGGCTAATTTTTGTATTTTTATTTATTTAGTTAGTTATTTTTGAGATGGAGTTTTGCTCTTGTTGCCCAGGCTAGAGTGCAGTGGCACGATCTTGGCTCACTACAACCTCCGCCTCCCAGGTTCAAATGATTCTCCTGCCTCAGCCTCCTGAGTAGCTGGGATTACAGGCATGTGCCACCATGCCCAGCTAATTTTGTATTTTTAGTAGAGATGGGGTTTCGCCATGTTGGACAGGCTGGTTTCGAACTCCTGACCTCAAGTGATCCACCCGCCTTGGCCTCCCAAAGTGCTGGGATTACAGGCATGAGCCACCATGCCTGGCCTATTTTTATTTATTTATTTATTTATTTATTTATTTTGAGATGGAGTCTCACTCTGTCCCCAGGCTGAAGTGCAGTAGCACAATCTTGGCTCACTGCAACCTCCACCTCCCAGGTTCAAGCGATGCTCCTGCCTCTGCCTCCCCAGTAGCTAGGACCACAGGCACACACCACCATGCCCAGCTAATGTTTGTATTTTCAGTAGAGACAGAGTTTCACCATGTTGCCCAGGATGGTCTCCATGTCTTGACCATGTGATCTGCCCACTCAGCCTCCCAAAGTACTGGGATTACAGGTGTGAGCGACCACGCTCCGTCAATTTTTTTATTTTTAATTTTTTGTAGAGATGGGGTCTCATTATGGTGTCCAGTCTGGTCTTGAACTCCTAACCTCAAGCTATCTTCCCGCTTCAGTCTCCCAAAGTGCTAGGATTACAGGTGTGAGCCACAGCACCTCCGCCCCTCCCCTCCCTTTTCTCCATGTCGGCACCTAACAGTGCCTGGCCTGTTGACATTAAAGTCTAGCTCTTTTTAAAGTTTTTTAGAGACAGAGTCTAGCTCTGTTGACCAGGCTGGAGGGCAGTGGTGTGATCTTGGCTCACCTCTGCCTCCCAGGCTCAAGCAAGTCTCTTGTCTCAGCCTCCCAAGTAGCTGGGATTACAGTCGCATGCCACCACATACGGCTACTTTTTGTATTTTAGTAGAGTTGGAGTTTCACCATGTTGATCAGGCTGGTCTAGAACTCCTGATCTCAGGTGATCCACCCGCCTTGGCCTCCCAGAGTGCTAGGATTACAGGCATGAGCCACCGCGCCCGGCCAGCATTAAGTCTAGTTCTTGCTGGACTGTTCACTTGTTGAAGGAAAGGACTATCATATGCCTCGTCTGTTTCCTGACAACATATATTGTATAGATGTTTGCCCACACTTCTTAAAATGAATTAGCTGAATAACTTAGCTCTCACTTTTTCTCCTTCACTGTACTCTTGGAGGGGAATCAAAGAAACACAGGGAGTGATGAGTTTAGATCTGATTAATTCAGATTGGCTGTTCATATCGACTGAAATCTGATTAGCTGTTCAGCCCAACTTTCCACACTGTTCATCTAGGAAACTATCAACTTGGCAGCAACAAAGTAGAGAAAGTAGGACTTTGGGCTAGAATATCGTGAAGTCATAGCTGTTCCTCTGTGAGACACTGGATTTGGTGTGGATTTAATACTTATGTATTTATTCGAGACAGAGTCTCGCTCTTCTTGCCCAGGCTGGAGTGCAGTGGTGCAATCTTGTCTCACTGCAACCTCCACCTCCTGGACTCGAGCAAGTCTCCCACCTCAGCCTCTTGTGTAGCTGGGATTACGGGTGCGTGTCAGCATGCCCAGCTAATTTTTGTATTTTTAGTAGGAACGAGGTTTCACCATGTTGGCCAGGCTGGTGAACTCCTGAACTCAAATGATCCTCCCACCTCAGCCTCCCAAAGTGCTGGGATTACAGGCGTGAGCTACTGCAGTCAGCCTGGGTTTTTTTTATTTGTTTTTGTTTTTGCTTTTGTTTGTTTTGAGACAGAGTCTCCCTCTGTTGCCCAGGCCCAGCCTGTTTTAATATTTACATTCATATTTTTTCTTTTGATATTTATTGTGTAAATTTGCTTTCAATTCCTCATTATGCCAAATATTTGGTTATCATACAGGTTAAATTATGTTGTCTGAACAGAGCTTGTGTCTAACAATAACACAGAGTAAATAATTTGGGATTTTGAAAATGACTCAAGGTCAGTCGTGGTAGTTCACGCCTGTATTTCCAGCACTTTGCGAGGCTGAGGTGACTGGATTACAAGGTCAAGAGTTCAAGACCAGCCTGACCAATATGGTGAAACCCCGTCTCTACTAAAAATACAAAAATTAGTCGGGCATGGTGGTGGGTGCCTGTAATCCCAGCTACTCGGTAGGTTGAGGCATAGAATTGCTTAAACCTGGGAGGTGGAAATTGCAGTGAGCCGAGATCATGCCACTGCACTCCAGCCTGGGCGACAGAGCAAGACTCTGTCTCAAAACAAAAAAGAAAAGAAAAGAAAATGTCTCTCAAAACTGAGTCTCTCCTTTATTTGAATACCTTGTTCTTTAACTAGAGTGTAGTTGTAGGAATAGTTATAATAGTAATAGTAATAACAAATAATAACTCCCCCACCCCCACGTGTATCATACCTCTTAATATTCATGCCTTGGTGTAATCCCCTCATGGTGACTCTGGGCTTGGCCATGTGACTTGCTTGGCTCATGGGATAGTAGCAAGTGCAATTCCAGCAGAAACTGGACAAGTGCCTCTGAATGGGGCTGGTCCTCCTGGAACGCTGTCCAGGCCATCCTGCTGGAAAGGCCACGGGGAGGGAGGCCCCCTGTCCATCCATCCACCTGACCTTGGTCCCAAACTGACGTGCAGCGGAACATAGCTGTGAGTGAGTCCAGGCCAGACCAGCAAAAGAACTTCTCAGTCAATGGTCAAATGGGAAATAAGAAATTGTAGTAGAAACAATAAGTTGTTGGGATAGTTTGTTACACAGCAGAGACTAAAATATTGAACTTATTGAATAAACTCATTTATTACACAGCTCTAATTCTAATCTTCATAAAACTGCACACTGATTCTTACCTGCAAACATTTTCTTTAATCCCATTCACAATTTTTTTCTTGAGATGGAGTCTCGCACCATCGTCCAGGCTGGAGTGCAATGGCACAGTCTTGCCTCACTGCAACCTCTGCCTCTCGGGTTCAAGCGATTCCCCAACTTCAGCCTCCCAAGTAGCTGGGACTACAGGTGTCTGCCACTACGCCAGCTAACGTTGTTTTTTTGTTTCTTTTTTTTTTTTTTTTTTAATGGATGAGAGGTTTTTATGTTGCCCAGGCTGGCCCGGAACACGTAGCCTTGCCCCCTCAAGTGCCAGAACAGGCCTGAGCTACCACAGCTCCCTAATTTTTGTATTTTTAGTAGAGGTGGGGTTTCACTATGTTGGTCAGGCTGATCTCAAACTCCAGATCTCAGGTGATCTGCCTGTCTCAGCCTCCCAAAGTGCTGGGATTACAAGCGTGAGCCACCACCCCCAGCCCAAGTTCTTAAATTTTTTTTTTTTTTTTTTTTTTGAAACAGGGTTTCACCATACGGCCAGGCTGGTCTCGAACTCCTGACCTCAGGCAATCCACCCGCCTCGGCCTCCCAAAGTGCTGGGATTACAGGCGTGAGCCACCGTGCCCGGCCTTAAATATCTTTTACAGAAAAATTTTAGGAATGTACCAGTAGTAGATTCTTCTGACTGCCCACCCCGTATTCTTTTTCCTCTCACAAGTAGTGGGATCCTACCTTCAACCACAGGTTTGAATTCTGTTAGACTCTGTTGGCCCAATCAAACCCAGAGGAAGAGTTTCTATTCTATGATTAGGGAGCTAGCTTTTCTCTCCTTCCTGCTGCATATTAACATGGATGCACGTAGCTCCAGGCACTACTGGAAGCCATCCCATGACCAGGGAGCCCTGTCTTAGGAGCAGTAATGTGGAGAACAGTGGAACAAAGAAAGGCCAAGACCTTGGCTCTTGATGGCTTCCTGGAGCTGTTGGTAACCCCTGGCCTGGAACGCACCTCACTTTTGATCCTATAAGTTCTAAGAGATCAGAAAATTTGATTGTTTAAGCCATTTACAATCTTAGTCTTCTGTTGTTTTAGCCCCTAATGTCCTAGCATGCCCACATGTGTCAATCTCCAAAACTGAACACAAAAGAGACTATCTTAGATGCATCGTTCTGTAATTTGCTTTTTTCATTTAATATATCTTGGGCAATGTTTCCAAAGCTCCTTGTACAGATCTTCCTCCTTTGTTAATGGATCCATAGATTACCTTTTTTTTTTTTGAGACAAAGTCTCGTTCTGTCACCCAGGCTGGAGTACAGTGGCACGATCTTGGCTCACTGCAACCTCTGCTTCCCAGGCTCAGATGATTCTCCTTGAGTACCTGGAACTACAGCTGTGCACTGCCACATCTCACTGATTTTTGCATTTTTAGTAGAGACAGCCTGTTGGCCAGGCTGGTCTCGAACCCCTGAACTCAAGTGATCTGCCTGCCTCAGCCTCCCAAAGTGCTGGGATTATAGGCAAGAGCCACCATGCCTGGCCTAAATTTTTAATGTATTAAATACCACCATTTATTCACTAGACCCCTATTGACCGAATGGTGGTTTCCAGGTTTTATAGTTTTAAATTTATTATTTTATTTTATTATTTTTGTGAGACAAAATCTCACTCTGTCACCAGGCTGCAGGGTAGTGGCATGATCTCGGCTCACCGCAATCTCTGCCTCCTGGGTTCAAGTGATTCTCCTGCCTCAGTCTCCAGAGTAGCTGGGATTACAAGTGCCCGCCACCACATCCAGCTAATTTTTGTATATTTAGTAGAGACGGGATTTCACCATCTTGGCCAGATTGGTCTTGAACTCCTGACCTCATGATCCACCTGCCTCGGCCTCCCAAAGTACTGGGATTACAGGTGTAAGCCACTGCGCCCAGCCAATCCTTCTTTTCACTGAAGGCTTAGATTCTTTGGTGTATTAAATACCATCACTTATTAACCAGTCCCCATTGTTTGAATGGCTTTTCCCATTGTTCTTGATTTTGATTTTTTTTTTTTCCTATAACAAGCAGTGCTGCTGCAAACACCCTTGAACACACATCATGGTTCAGCTGTTCTCTGAAAGACACGAGGTCTTACTGACGTTTCTGGCTATTGCATTCTTTGGAATGACAGTTCCGATTATTGTTCAGATAATACATCAATACCTCTATGTCCCCTCAGGCCTTCTCAGCCTCATCTGTTACTTTTCCAACTGTCAGCTCTGCGTAAACTTCAAACAACTTCAAGCTGGCGCGGCCACACTGTGTCTTGCCGTGGGTCTGCATTATCACTTCCATCCCACCCTAGGGCTTCCCCATTGACATAGGACAGAGCAGGACCCAGCCTGGCACCTGTGCAAGTCTATGCCACCGCAGGGGGTGAGTTAGCATACCATGAGGCAAAACCTTGACCAATCGGGGAAGGGAGCTTGGGATGGCGTCTTTTCTGCTTCTTATTCTAGAATGACTATCCTAACATGCAGATTAGGTGATTTGTTGGAGGACAGTCCCCAGGATTGAATGTCAGAGACATTTAGCAGCAGCCAGTTTAATAATGTACCTTCTGGCCACAGTGACTCACGCCTGTAATCTCAGCACTTTGGGAGGCTGAGGTGGGCAGATCACTTGAGGTCAGGAGTTTGAGTCCAGCCTGGCCAACATGGTGAAACTCCATCTCTACTAAAAATACAAAACTTAGCTGGGCGTGGTGCTGTGCACCTATAGTCCCAGCTACTTGGGAAGCTGAGGCAGGAGAATCACTGGAACCCGGGAGGCAGAGGTTGCAGTGAGTGGAGATTGCGCCACTGCACTCCAGCCTGGGTGACAGAGCAAGCATCTCAAAAAAACGAAAGAATAATAATGTATCTTCCTTCTAGTATCTACTCTCCCTCCTTTATAGCCTCTCTCCTGCTCTCCTCGTCCCCTGCTCCCTGAAATTGCACTCCCTAATAAATTAGTAGCACATAAGCTTTTGCCTCAGGCTGTGCTTCCTGGAGAATCCAGCTAAGACAGTTGGTACTTTCCACATGATTATACTGCCTTTAAATTAAGCCATCTGTACATCTTCCTGGTGATGGATAGACTACTAAGATCTTGGGACTGTTAAACACTAGTTGTAGCAAATGCAGACCTGCTCTCTACTGCTCTGCATGAGAGATGCCTCAAGAGTATAAAGGTGGGTCGGGCACACTGGCTCATTCCTCTAATCTCAGCACTTTGTGGGGCTAAGGAGGGAGAATCGCTTGAGGCCAGGAGTTCCAGACCAGCCTGGCCAACAGGGCAAAATCCTGTCTCTTCAAAAAATACAAAAAGTAGGAGTGCAGTAGTAATCATAGCTCACTGTAGCCTCAAACTCTTGGGCTCAAGGCATCCTCTGGCTTCAGCCTCCCAAGTAGCTGAGATTACAGACACATGCCACCATGCCTGGCTAATTTTTGTATTTTTAGTAGAGATGGGGTTTCACCATGTTGGCCAGGCTGGTGTCAAACTCCTGACCTCAAAGTGATCCACCCACCTCGGCCTCCTAAAGTGATAGAATTATGGGCATGAGCCACCATGCCTGGCCAACTTTTCTTTAATAAGTAGAAAAAATACACTCTAACAATAAAAAATATACTATTGTCATAAACCGGTAACATAGTCATTTATTGTTAAGTATTTTATATTATACATAATTGTATGTCCTCATGGCCCGATGGCTAGCGAGGGTACCCTCCCCGCAGTCCAGGAAGTAAACATTGCATTGCTGAATGAAAGATCCTTTGTCTTAGTGCTAATTTTTCTTTGTGGCACCAAGCATCTATTTCCTACATTTTTTTTTTTTTGAGATAGAGTCTTGCTCTATCGCCCAGGCTGGAGTGCAGTGGTCCGATCTCAGTTCACTGCAACCTCCACCTCCTGGGTTCAAGTGACTTCCCCACCTCAGCCTTCTAAGTAGCTGGAATTATAGGCACCTTCCACCATGCCTGGCTAATTTTTGTATTTTAAGCAGGTTTCACCATGTTGGCCAGTCTGGTCTCGAACTCCTGACTTCAGGTAATGTGCCCGCCTCAGCCTCCCAAAGTGTTGGGATTATAGGCTTGAGCCACCGTGCCTGGCCTATGTGCTAGACTTTTATATGACTGGCAGCCCAGTGGGTTTGCTTACACCGGCATCACCACAAACATGTGAGCAATGTCTGTGATATGATATATCCACACTGTCACTAAGCGATAGGAGTTTTCCAGCCCCATTATAATCTTAGAGGACCACCATCTATGCGGTCTGTCATTAACAGAGCGTTATGCGGTGTGTGACTGCACATACCTGTTGAATTGATGAACGGTGTGTAGTAGAATTCTGGGTACATTATTTCCCTTGGGTAGGCTGTGTTAAATGACTTGGGGCAGAGGATGATTTGCAGTCTTTGGAGACAAGCAGCTTTTCTGCTCTTTAAGCGATACATTTCTCTGGGCTTTTCTTCATTACGTGTACAATTTTTATTCTTTTGCCCAGAGAGTCAGGGTCACTAAAGAGCTTATTGATAGTGAGAACAAAAACCGTCTGTGTCTCCCCTCTGCCTCTCATGGGCTTGGAGGGTGTCAGCACCCTCAGGAGCGGCTCACCTTGTCCCATTCCCTCCTTTGACAAATGAGATAGGTCCAGGAGGTACAGGGACTTGTCCAGGGCCCACGGATAAACCAGTACAAAGCCACTGGAGGTGGTCATGGCAATTTCTCAGGAGGGATCTGAGACATCAAGGACTGAATGTGTGATGAGTTCATTGGAGTGGGCAGCTGGGAGCAGTGGCTCACACCTGTCATCCCAGCACTTTGGGAGGCTGAGCGGGGCGGATAACTTGAGGTTAGGAGTTCCAGACCAGCCTGGCCAACATGCTGAAACCTCATCTCTACCAAAAATACAAAAATTTGCTGGGTATGGTGGTGAGTGCCTGTTATCCCACCTACCTGGGAGGTTGAGGCAGAAGAATTGCTTGGGCCCAGAGGCAGAGGTTGCAGTGAGCTGAGATTGTACCACTGCACTCCAGTCTGTCTCAAAAAAAAAAAAAAAAAAAAAAAGGCGGGGGGCATATTCCAACAACCCTTAACTTGGGTGCCAGCTGCCTCAATGCAGGGGCAATATGTGGTTTCCTGGACAGGATCCAGGCTTCCTTATTGAACAGCTCTGTGACCCTGGGTAAGTCACTTAACCTCTCCGTACTCCAGCATCACCATTTGTAAAACGAGGAGAGTCAGAATGATAATCCCCCGCCTAGCGGTCTTACAAGGATTAAATGCACTCGTCTATCCCAGGAAAATATTCAGTGCAGCTATCAGCCTGGACTCCTCACTAGTGTGCTAAAAGAGGCCAGGCTCGGGTAGCAGAAAGCAAATGGTCTTCTGATTGTCTGGGGTGGGAGATATTTAACTTGGCCTGATTTTTATGAAACAGGTTAAACGTTCCTCCAGTTCCTCCGCACCCCTCCCGTCTTACTTCTCTCCTCCCCTGTCTTTCTCTCTTTCTCAGAAATAGAGACAAAAAAGAGGAGGAAAAGAGGGTGCTACACTCTCCCATCAACATTTCATATGTTTTTTTAAGGTTTTTATTTGTTTGTTTGTTTGTTTGTTGTTTTTTGAGACAGAGTCTTATTCTGTTGCCCAGGCTGGAGTGCAGTAGTGCTCTCTGCTCACTGCAACCTCCACCTTCAGGGTTGAAGCGATTCTCCTGCCTCAGCCTCCCAAGTAGCTGGAACTAAAGGCATCCACTACCATGCCTGGCCAATCTTTGTATTTGTAGTAGAGACGGGGTTTCATCATGTTGGCCAGGCTGGTCTTTAACTCCTGACCTCAGATGATCCGCCCAGCTTGGCCTCCCAAAGTGCTAGGATTACAGGTATGAGCCACAGCGCCTGGCTTCTTTTTAAGTTTTTTTAAACTTTTTTTTTTTTTCCTGAGGCTGAGTCTTGCTGTTCCCCAGGCTGAAGTGCAGTGGCATGATTCTTGACTCACTGCATCCTTGACTTCTTGGGCTCAAGTAGTTCTCCCACCTCAGCCTCCTGAGTAGCTGGGACCACAGGTGTGCACCACCACATCTGCATAATTGTTGTATTTGTTTTGTAGAGACAGGGTTTTGCCACGTTGCCCAGGCTGGCCTCAAGCTCCTGAGCTCAAGCAATCCCCCCACCTCAGGCTCCCAAAGTGCTGGGATTACAGGCGTGAGCCACCATGCCTGGCCCTAAAAAAGTTTTTTGTAACCTGGGCAACATAGCAAGACCCAGTCTCTACAAAATAAGCATTTTAAAGCTAGCCAGCATGGTGGGTCAAGCCTGTAATCGCAGCTACTAAAGGGAATCCAGGATCACTTGAGCCCAGGTATTCCAGGCTGCTGCAGCCTGGGCAACAGAGCGAGACCCTGTCTCCAAACCAAATATACACATTATATATATATCATACATTTAAAAATGTATATTATATATTATATACATTTATATCTTTTAAATATACATTATGTATTTAAAAATATGTATTTATGTAGGGCACAGTGGCTCACACCAGTAATCCCAACACTTTGGGAGGCCGAGGTGAGCAGATCACGAGGTCAGGAGATCGAGACCATTCTGGCCACCATGGTGAAATCCCATCTCTACTAAAAATACAAAAAAAATGGCTGGAAGTAGTGGCGCACGCTACACAGGAGGCTGAGGCAGGAGAATTGCTTGAACCCAGGAAGCAGAGATTGCAGTGAGCCCGGATCACACCACTGCACTACAACCTGAGCAGCATGCAAGACCCCGTCTCAATAAAAAATGTATTTATATATTTTATATATTATATTTAAATATATATATACATATATACTTTATTGTTTGGTTTTATTTTTAAAGAAACGAATGGTACCTGGCTTCCTGGAGAGACCAGCATGGCCCTTCCAAGCCACTAGAGGGCGGCGCTGCTCACAGCCTCAGTCTGCGCTTTCTCTGCAGGAGCCTACATGTGCCCTAAGGCAGGAGGGTGCCCTGAGTCAGGTGGTCTGCGAAGCCCTTCCTCTCCTGGGTCTTGTTCTCCGAAGCGGTCCGGAGCTGCGCACGCTCTTTGATCTCTCCAAGGGTAGCAGGAAGCAGCTGCAACTCCCTTTCTGTGGTCACCGGTGGCCCCGTTGACCCAGGTGTTGCCAGCCCTCAGGGCCCTGGGGCAGGCCCAGGAACAGAAGTGTCAGCCCCGGGACCCCGGCCTGCAGGAGAGGGAGGGGACCAGCCCGGGGGAATTTTCCTTTGTGACCCAGGAGGATAGCGCAATGGAAGCAGTCTACTTGGAGAACGGGGAGAAAAAGTAGAAAGATGGACGTTCCTCCCACAAGGTGGGCGCCATCTTCAAGACAAGAGCAGCCGAGGCCGGGTGCATCGCTCATGCCTGCAGTCCTAGCGCTGTGGGAGGCCCAGGCGGTCGCATTGCTGGAGCCCAGAAGTTCGAGACCAGCCTGGTCAACATGGCAAACCCTGACTCTACAATAAATATAAAAATTATACAGGCGTGGTGGTGTGTACCTGTGGTACCAGCTACTCAGGAGGCTGAGGTGGGAGGATTGCTTGAGCCCAGGAGGTTGAGGCTGCAGTGAGCTGTGATGGTGCCACTGGACTCGAGCGTGGGTGACCAAAAAAAAAAAAAAAAAAGGCCGGGTGTGGTGGCTTATGCCTAGAATCACAGCACTTTGGGAGTTTGAGGTGGATGGATCACAAGGTCAGGAGTTTGAGTCCAGCCTGGCCAACATGGTGCAACCTCATCTCTACTAAAACACAAAAAATTAGCCAGGCATGGTAGTGTGCACCTGTAGTCCCAGCTACTCCGGAGGCTGAGGCAGGAGAATCACTTGAACCCAGGAGGTGGAGGTTACAATGAGCTGAGATCATGCTACTGCACTCCAGCCTGGGCAACAGAGTGAGACTCCATCTCAAAAAAAAAAAAAAGAGAGAGAGACAAGGAGACAAGGAGCAGGGCTGGGGGAGTGGCTGGGTGGCCCTCTCCTGACCTTCTCCCAGGCAGGGACTTGGAGTGGGCGTGCCTCATTGCCTTGACTTGTCTTGGCCAGCGGGGAGCTCTGCCTCCGCCTCCACAGACAGCCCCCTGCACACCCACCTTCGAGGGAGGCAGATACTGGCGCAGGCTGTTCTGTGTGAGAGGGAGCGGTGCCTGGGGGTAGTCACAGCTGCAGCTGCAGCAAACCTCTAGCTCTCATCACCTCATCCTTCTCTCAAGCCAGGCCTCCAGCCCCTCAACCTCAGCCTTCCCAGATGTCCTCACTCTATTCTTTTGTTTTGTTTTTTTGAGACAGAGTTTCGCTCTTGTTGCCCAGGCTGGAGTGCAATGGCACGATTTCAGCTCAGGCACACGCCAACATACCCTGCTAATTTTGTATTTTTAGTAGAGACAGAGTTTCTCCATGTTGGTCACACTGGTCTCAAACTCCCGACCTCAGGTGATCCTTCTGCCTCAGCCTCCCAAAGTGCTGGAATTACAGGCGTGAGCCATCACGCCCGGCTCTAATGATATTTAAAAAAAAAAAGTGGGGGCTGGGCACGGTGGCTCACATCTGTAATCCCAGCACTTTGGGAGGCTGAGGTGTGTGGATCATCTGAGGTCAGGAGCTTGAGACTAGTCTGGCCAACGTGGTGAAACTCCCTCTCTACTTAAAATACAAAATTATCTGGGCGTGGTGGCACGTGCCTATAATCCCAGCTACTCGGGAGGCTGAGGCAGGAGAATCGCTTGAACCCAGGAGGGGAAGTTTGCAGTGAGCCAAGATCGAGCCATTGCACTCCAGCCTGGGCAATAAGAGGGAAACTCCATCTCAAAAAAATATAAAATAAAATAAAAAGCCAAGAAATAGAGTCCTGTGGAATCCAGAGACGACTGCACTGCCCGTCTTTCTTGAGATGAGCTAAGCTTTTCCTTCAAGGAACATGCGAAATGTTTCCAGGGACAGACTCTGGCTATGTCATTAGCCACAGCGCAGCTGGCGTTAGCCTCGTGGTCCCAGGTGGCAGGGGGGAGGGCTTTGGGTGTCAGGAACCGTGAGTCCAGAAAGTAGCCAGGACCCCAGGAGTGTCGGCCACACTCTCAGAGGTGTCAAAGACAGGTTGAGGCAGCTGAGAAAGTTGTGGAATACGGGGTGAGGAATACGGGGTTACGGGGTGGGAAGCAGGGGCAAGAAGCTAGTTTTGTTCTAGGAGTTTGGACTGCATTTGCCCGGGAAAAATATCTGCTACTGTCTCTTGCTACATAAGCCAATAATCAGGGAATGAGGTCACTGCAGACTGACCTTCTTTTTTTTTTTTTTTTTTTTTTTGAGACAGAGTCTCACTCTATCACCCAGGCTGGAGTGCAATGTTGCGATCTCAGCTCACTGCAACCTCCGCCTCCTGGGTTCAAGCATTCTCCTGCCTCAGCCTCCTGAGTAGCTGGGGCTGCAGGCACACGCCACCACGCCCAGCTAATTTTTTTGTACTTTTGGTAGAGATGGGGTTTCACCATCTTGGCCAGGCTGGTCTTGAGCTTCTGATCTCGTAATCCACCCACCTCCGCCTCTCAAAGTGCTGAGATTACAGGCATGAGCCACCAGCACCCCCGCCCAGCCTGACCTTGAGATGTAACAAGAAAGGAAACTCAAAGGCAAAGAGGCAGGGGGCGTACGCTAGCTCTGGCCTTCCAGACCTTTCCCCTCAGCAGCAAGCATATTGCAACTGCCAAATATTTCTGAAGAGCATTCCCCACCCGTTTTTCCACAGCCCACATCTTCGCCCATGCTGAGGGGCCGCTGAGTTGGTGGAGTTCGGGGTGTCCATTATTATAAGATCTATTTATGATGATCAGAAAATACATCCTTTCCGCTGGGTGCCATGGCTCACGCCTGTAATCCCAGCGTTTTGGGAGGCTGAGGTGGGCGGATCACCTGAGGTCAGGAGTTTGAGACCAGCCTGGCCAACATGGTGAAATCCCGTCTCTACTAAAAATGCAAAAATTAGCATTTGTTGTTGCATACCTGCAATCTCAGCTACACGGGAGGCTGAGGTAGGAAAATTACTTGAACCCAGGAGGCAGAGGCTGCAGTGAGCCAAGATTGTGCCATTGCACTCCAGCCTGGGCAACAGAGCGAGACCCTGCCTCGAAAATAAATAAATAAATAAATAAATAAATAAATAAAAGGAAAAAAAAACAAACACATCCTAGTTGGAGGAAAATTTAAAAGCTGTAGAAAAATGCCAAGAAGAAATACAAAATGACCTGTTATCCAACCACCCAGACCAATATCACTGATAATATTGTATTGCATTTCCTCTGGCCTTGTTTTTCAATGCATGCTTCAAAAAAATTTTTTTTCTTTTTTTGTTTCTTTGGAGACGGAGTCTCGCTGTGTCGCTAGGCTGGAGTGCAGTGGCACGATCTTGGTTCACTGCAACCTCTGCCTTCTGGGTTCAAGCGATTCTCATCCTGAGTAGCTGGGATTACAGGCATGCACTACCACACCCAGCTAATTTTTGTATTTTTAGTAGAGATGGGGTTTCACCACGTTGGCCAGGATGGTCTCAATCTCCTGACCTCGTGATCCACCCACATCAGCCTCCTAAAGTGCTAGGATTATAGGAGTGGGCCACCTCGCCTGGCCAAAAAAATTTTTTTTAATTTATATTTATTTATTTATTTTTAAAGCCTACAGCACCTGGTATTCCCAGGTGGTCTCCCATCCAAGTACTAACCAGGCCCAACCCTGCTTTGCTTCCGAGATCAGACGAGATCGGGCACGTTCAGGGTGGTATGGCCGTAGACAAAAAAAGAAATTGTTTTAAATGAAACGGGGTCTTGTTATGTTGCCCAGGCTGGTCTCAAACTCCTGGGCTCAAGGGATCCTTCCTCCTTAGCCTCACGAGTAGCTTGGACTACAGGCACCATACCACGATGCCTGGCAAAATAAATTTAAAAAAAAATTTTTTTTTTTTTAAAGATGGGGTTTCACCATGATGGCCAGGCTGGTCTTGAACTCCTGACCTCAGGTGATCCACCCACCTTGGCTTCCCAAGGTGCTAGGATTACAGGCGTGAGCCACCATGCCCGGCCAAAAAAAATTTTTTTTTAGCCCAAAGTTTTACTGGCTTGTTGTCAAAGCCAAAATAAAAATTTTTAAACATAGGTGACATTAGATAGTAGAGCGGGGCGAGATGGCTCTCACCTGTAATCCTAGCACTTTGGGAGGCCAAGGTGGCAGATCACCTCAGCTCAGGAGTTCGAGACCAGCCTGGGCAACATGGTGAAACCCCATTTCTACAAAGAATACAAAAATTAGCTGGATGTAGTGATGTGCACCTGTAATCCCAGCTACTCGGGAGGCTGAGGGAGGAGAATCACTTGAACCCAGAGAGGCAAAGGTTGTAGTGAGCCAAGATCGTGTCACTGTATTCCAGCCTGGGCAAAAGAGTAAGACTGTCTCCAAAAAAAAAAAAAAAAAAACGATAGATAGAGAGAGAGAAAGAAAGAGATAATAGAATCTTGACATTCAAAATTGTATCATGAGCATTTTTTCCATGGGTGGTGGGAGGTGTCTTTTTGAAAACATTTCTCAGACACCAGGGGAAACCTACCAGGCAGGCAGTTTCTCTCCTTCACAGTGAGAAGGCGAGGGGTGCGGGCCCTCCAGTCGGAGCCGAGCCTGGATCCCACCCCAGCCTGCTGCTCCTTCCAGGGTCAGTTGGAGCTGCTGGCTTCTCATGCCAAGCTTCCTCCCACGGGACCTTCTGGAGCTTTCTGCAGCTTCGGCATCAACAGCACTTTTGTCTGCTCCACTTGGGAGAGAGGGCTGGAGAGTCTGTTTTTTTGTGTGTCCCTGATGGATCCAGTCCAAGTTTGATGGCCCCGTGTACTTGCTCAGTTTCCCTAGATGGCCCTGCTCCAAGAACAGCTCAGAAGCCAAGGAAACCGAAATCCCTGCGTCTGCAGCCAAAATGGATAGGCTATTTCCTGATACTCTGAGTGCGTGTGTGTGTGTGTGTGTGTGTGTGTGTGTGTGTGTGTGTATGTGTGTGTGTGTGTTGGGGGGTGAGGCTCAACCTGCAATTTTATTTGCGATAGTGTGAAACAGTTCAGTACACAGCACTGCCCTGGCTTCCCCTTGCTTTCACGCAAATAGATGATCTGTTCCTCCCTAGCTGACTTACTTGTAAAAAATAAGTAACTGTGAATGACAATTTTTGCAAAAGAATTAGACCATTAGCTGGACCAGGGCTTTGTTGGTAATAAAAGTAATAGTGTTTTTTTTTTTTTTGCTGTTGTTTGAGACTAAATTTCATTCCGACACACAGGCTGGAGTGCAGTGGTGTGATCTTGGCTCACTGCAACCTTCACCTCCCAGGTTCAAGCAATTCTCCTGTCTCAGCTTCCTGAGTATCTGGGATTACAGGCACCCAATACCATGCCCGGCTAATTTTTGTATTTTTAGTAGAGACAGGTTTTGCCATGTTGGCCAGGCTGGTCTCAAACTCCTAACCTCAAGTGATCCATGTGCCTTGGCCTCCCAAAGTGCTGGGATTTTTTTTTTCCTTTGAGATGGAGTTTCACTCTTGTTGCCAGACTGGAGTGCAGTGACTTGATTGGCTCACCGCAACCTCCGCTCCCAGGTTTAAGCAATTCTCTTGCCTCAGCCTCCCAAGTAACTGGGATTACAGGTATGCGCCACCATGCCTGGCCAATTTTGTACTTTTAGTAGAGACAGAGTTTCTCCATGTTGGGGAGGCTAGTTTTGAACTCCCAACCTCAGGTGATCCGCCTGCCTTGGCCTCCCAAAGTGCTGGGATTACAGGTGTGAGCCACCGCACCCAGCCCGAAAATACTGGTGTCTTAGTAGAGGTAAAGCCTCTCTAGTTTTGAGCTATATTAGAGATAATCTGTTACTTGTAATGATTCAAGTATGCACATTTGCAAGACTTATTTTTTTATTGTGATAAAACATACGTAACAGAAAATGTACTATTTCAACCACTTTTAGGTGTACAGTTCTGTAGCACAAAATACATCCACATTGCTGTGCAACCCATCATCTCCATTCATCCCCAGAACATTTTTTTTTTTTTGAGACAGAGTTTTGCTCTTGTTGCCCAGGCTGGAGTGCAATGGCATGATGATCTTGGCTTACCGCAATCTCTGCCTCCTGGGCTCAAGCGATTCTTCTGCCTCAGCCTCCCGAGTAGCTGGGATTACAAGCATACACCACACTGCCCAGCTAAGTTTGTATTTTTAGTAGAGATGGGGTTTCATCATGTTGGTCAGGCTGGTCTTCAACTCCTGACCTCAGGTGATCCATCCTTCTCAGCCTCCCAAAGTGCTGGGATTACAGGCGTGAGCCACCGCGCCTGGCCCCAGACCATTTTTTATCTTCCCCAGCAGAAACCCTGTACCCATCAAGCAATTCCCTGTTCCTTCCACCTTTCAGCTCCTGTCAACCGCCATTCTACTTTCTGGCAAATCTTTTTTATTTGTTTTGAGACACTGTCTCACTCTGTCACCCAGGCTGGAGTATAGTGGCACTACAACCTCTGCCTCCTGGGTCCAAGTGATTCTCTTGGCTCAGCCTCCCGAGTAGCTGGGATTACAGGTGCGTGCCACCACGCTCGGCTAGTTTTTGTATTTTTAGTAGAGACAGGGTTTTGCCATGTTGACCGGGGCCAGGCTAGTCTTGAACTCCTGGCCTCAAGTGATCCCTCAACCTTGGCCTCCACGTGAGGCCACCGTGCCCAGCCACTAATCTTTTTTTCTTTTGGAAAATATGACAAATTTTTAAATAAAAACGTGTTGTTTATATTAGCATAAAGATAGCTCCATAAACAAAAGCTTCTTGGGGTCTTCAATAATTTTTTTAAGTGCTTAAAGAAGTGTTGATACCAGAAGTTTGGGAGCCAGTGGCTTAACCAGTAAGGATATATATATGATTTCACATAATCAGAGGTTCAAAGGCAGAGGCTTGGGTTCTGGGTTAAATGCAGGGGCTCAACCATGACACTGAAGAACGAGGTGCTTTCCAACTTCCCAACTGTGCACTGGGCCACACTCAGCACGTCAGCACATCCCTCCTTGCCGTCAAAAGATGGTTGAGCAGTTCCAGGCATTGCAGATAAGCACGAATGTAGCCGAGAAAGCGATTTCCTCCATGAGTGTCCTTACACTTGGGGAACTCTTTTCCAGAAGCTCCCCTCCAGGACCCATTGGCCAGGCTCAGCCCACATACCCATGCTCCAGCTGTAGCAGGGCTGAGAGGTCAGTCTCAGCTTTTTCAGCCTTTGGAAGAGGGCTCCTGGGGCAGAAAACAAGCTGGGGGTTAGGATAGGGCTGCCTTCTGTGGATGGAACTCCATCTGTCAAAGCAGAAGGCCGGCTGGTGTTGGGCACTTGGGGGTTGGTTATATATGTGGAGAAAAGCAGGGAAAAGTTTAGGATGTGTGTCCTATGTTGATCTGGGTCCTAGGTACTTTTAGACAAAGTTTAGTAAACAGCAAGAATGAGGTCTAGCTTCTGCTGAGAGGTATGCCTCCCCCCCCCAGAAAAAGTTAATAATAAAAAAATAGTGAGGTCCAGCTATGTTTACTGGATGGAAACTCAATACAAATTTGATATCCATTATCTAAATTTCCTTAAAACTCATCAAATCATCGGGCATGGTGGCTCATGCCTGTAATCCTAGCACTTTGGGAGGCCAAGGCGGGCAGATCACGAGGTCAAGAGATCGAAACCATCCTGGCCAACATGGTGAAACCCCGTCTCCAGTAAAAAATACAAAAATTAGCTGGGCGTAGTGGTGCGCGCCTGTAGTCCCAGCTACTCCAGAGACTGAGGCAGGAGAATTGCTTGAACCCGGGAGGCG
>CAUYQU010004197.1:0-19867 GCA_963574635.1 Cheracebus regulus
CTCTTTTTCTAAAATCTCTTCCTCTTTCTTTCTCTTTCATTTTTTCTTTCTTTTGCTGTTTCTTTCTTTCTCTTTTTCTAAAATCTCTTCCTCTTCCTTTCTCTCTTTCATTCTTTTTATTCTAAAAAAAAAAAAAAAAAAGAATTTTGGAAATAAACCCTTTCAATAGTTAACAACTCATAACATTGAGCTTCCTAGCATCATTTTAAAAAATGAACATGTCTCGTCTTTCCTGAGGATGAACTGTTAAGCCCTCACAGTACTGAGACCATCTTTGCACAAAGCAGGAACTCAACACATGTATGCTGAATTGAATACTCTCATCTCCAAAGAGGCTTGAGAAAGAAAGATTTCTTGGCATCCTATCTTAAGAAACAGAAAGCAGTGCTGCTAATAACATATATGTAGGATTGATACCCTTTATCAGAGACCCCACTCATTCCGGGATGGGAAGGAAAGACTGCCCTACTAGAGGTGGTGTTCCAGATTCTGGTTTAAATTCCATTTATAGTCAGAGGGGCTTTGTTTATCTTAAGATTAAAAAGTATTTGTGTGAAGGGTGTCATACAGTTAGTGGTAATTTTTAATTTAGGAAATGTCATTTCTATTCGGCTACTTGAAATTAAATTTCAAATCTTTGAAATGGTGAGAAACATCCCGAAATATTTCATGTAAAGTGAGAATAAGAGCCAAAGCTAGTAGCTATGGCTGAGAATCTCTGATCTGAGGTAAAAATGTGATTCCTTTGGAAATCCATTCTAACTCCTCAGTACATTTTCTTAATCCCCTCCAGTGAATCAGATGATTTTGAGAATGTCGGTAGGCTGAGCCATTTGAGCATTTAAGAATAATAACTAGACTTTGGGTATCCAGCTTATCATTACTGTGATATTACTTGAGAATAAAAGACAGAAAAGGATTTTTTTAAAAGGGCAAATTCCATCTAGTCGCATTAGATCGTAAGACTAGGAAGCTAAATAACCTATTGTCAGAGCTCTTCTGAGTGATTACAGGATATTTGCTACAGAGTAACCCTGATAAGGAGAAAGCGTTTAAATAATTCTACCAGTGATCATTTTTTTCCTCACTTTCTTTTTGCTCTGTACTTTCTTGTCATGATAATTGATACTTTCTCACCTGTTAATAAAGCAGCTTCTTTCTTTTGCAAAGGGGACAAGTATGATATGTGTCTCCTAGATTCCTAATGATGGACAAATGTTCACTCACACCTTGTTTGCTGCTGGCAAAATGACCCATTGAAACTGAACATCTAAGGTATGAGGCATCTCTGCTGCCCAGGTCAATGCACACACACACAACTGTCAGCCATTGTTACACAAGAAATGAATTCTTTAATAAAATAATGTTTTATGCTGACGTGTAACTTCATCAGAGTACTTGCTATGAATGGAATAAAAATAGTTCAAGGGTAAGACTAGCATAAACTCCCTGTGTAAAATCCATTCACTGTTATTCATAGACAATCTAGTTGAGAAAAGACGTGAAGTCAAAAGAGTACAAAGAGCCACAGGAAGTTATTGATGTGGTTAATTTTATAAAAACAAGGACGTTAGTAGAAGCACCCCAATATTTTGTAAAAAGAAGGGGATTGACTGTGAAAGTGGTTTGTATCATAAGAAGTTTTCTGTGGCAAAAGAATGGTCTTTCCATACAATAGCTAGGAATACATCTATCCAAAGAAGTGAAAGATCTTTATGATGAGAATTATAAATGCTGCTGAAAAAAAATCAGAGATGACACAAATGGAAAGACATTCCATGCTCATGGAATGGACAGGAAGCATTAACACTGTTAAAGTGGCCATATTGCTGAAAGCAATGTACAGATTCAATGCTATTACTATCAAACTATCAGTGACATTCTTCGCATAATTAGAAAAAAGTATCCTAAAATTTAAATGGAACCAAAAACAAGTCCAAAGAACAAAAGCATTTCTAAGCACAAAGAACAAAGCTGGGAGCACCGCATTTCCTGGCTTCAAACTATGCTACAAGATTACAGTAACCAAAACAGCATGGTACTGTTACAAAAACAGACACATAGACCAATAGAACAGAATAGACAGCCCAGCAATAAAGTTGCACGTCTACAACCATCTGATTTTCAACAAAGTCAACAAATGCAGTGGGAAAAGTACTCTGTATTCAATAAATGCTGCCGGGATAACTGGCTAGCCATATGCAGAATATTGAAGCTGAACTGCTTCTTACACCATACACAAAAACCAACTGAAGATAAATCAAAGACTTAAATGTAAAACCTAAAACTATGAAAACCCTGGAAGACAACCTAGGAAGTACCATTTTGGACATAGCCCCTGGCAAGAATTTCATGATAAAGATACCCAAAACAATTGCAATTCTGCACAACAAAAGAAACCACAGCATGATTAGACAGCCTACAGAATGGGAGAAAATATTTGCAAACTATGCATCCAACAAAGGCCTAATATTCAGAATCCACAAGAAACTTAATTCAACAAGAAAAGTACAAATAATCTCATTAAAAAGTGGGTAAAGGACATGAACAGACACTTTCAAAAGAAAACATACATGCAGCCCACAAGCATATGAAAAAATCCTCAACCTCACTAAATGCAAATCAAAACCACAGTATGATACCATCTCACATAGTCAGCATGGCTATAAATAAAAAGTTAAAAAATAATAAATGTTGGCAAGGTTGTGGAGAAAAGGGAATGCTTATACACTGTTGGTGGGAATGTAAATTAGTTCAACTATTGTGGAAGCAGTTTGGTGATTTCTCAAAGAACTTAAAACAGAACTGCCATTCAACCCAGCAGTCTCATTACTGGGTATATACCCAAAGAAATATAAATTGTTCTACCATAAAGATACCTGCATGTGTATGTTTATTGCAGTACTATTCACAATAGCAAAAAAGTGGAATCAATCTAGATACTTATCAATGGTAGACTAGATAAAGAAAATGTGGTATATATACACCATGGAATACTATATAGCCATAGAAAGAATGCAATCATGTCCTTTGCAGCAACATGGATGCAGCTAGAGACCATTATCCTAAGTGAACTAATGTAGTAACAGAAAACCAAATACTGCGTGTTCCCACTTATAAGTGAGAGCTAAACATTGAGAACACGTGAACGCAAAGAAAGGAACAACAGATACTGGGGCCTGCTCAAGGGTGGAGGCCGGGAGGAAGGTGAAGATTGAAAAACTACCTATCAGATACTATACTTATTACCTGTGGCAGAATGATCAGTACACCAAACCCCCATGACATGCAATTTACCTGTATAACAAATCTGCACATGTACCCATGAACCTAAAAGTTAAAAAAAAAAAAAAAAAAGAATGGCCTTTTTCTTAAAGATGAGTTATATATTTTTCTTTTTCAAGAAGAAAAATATTCTAAATTCACTGACCTTTTCTGTAATACTAACAGCTATTAAAAATTATTCTGTTTCTTCAAGGAAAAGATGATGTTTTGTCAGTGAGAGAGAAAGTACTGTATCTGCTTTTCAAAAGAACTCTTCCTATGGAAAGAACATCTTGAAAATAGATGTTTGGCATTGATTCTATTACTATGTGATTTTATTGTTGAAAAAATGAGTCTCATCCATAAAAAGCTTGATAGTTCTGCACTTCAAAAACCAGTTTTCTTTTTAAAAGATTTTAAACACAACCTATGTGCTTTGTTATCTATGTATCTATTTATTTATTTCTCAACTTTCATTTTAGTTTCTGAGGGTATAAGAGCAGGTTTGTTACCTGAGTAAATTGTGTGTTGCTAAGATTTGGTTTATGAATGAGTCCATCATCCAGGTAGTGAGCATAATACCCAATAGGTAGTTTTTTGACCCTTACCTCTCTCTTACCCTCCCCCTTCTAGTAGTCTCCAGTGTCTGTTGTTTCCATATTTATGTCCATGTGTACTCAATGTTGATGTGCACGTAGATTGGTTTCATGTCTTTGCTATCATGAATAGTGCTGTGATAAACATATAAGTGCACATGTCTTTATGGTAGAATTATTTATTGTCCTTTGGGTATATGCCCAGTAATGGGATTGCTGGGTTGAATAGTAGTTCTGTTTTAAATTCTTTGAGAACTCTCCAAACTGCTTCCTTAGTGGCTGAACTAATTTACATTCCCAGCAATGTATAAGTATTCCCTTTTCTCCACAACATTGCCAACATATGTTATTTTTTGACTTTTTAATAATAACCATTTTGACTGGTGTGAGATGTGTAATCTCATTGTGGTTTTGATTTGCATTTCTTTAACGATTAGTGAGGTTGAGCATTTTTTCATTTTTCATATATGAAAAATATAAGACACATGTATGTCTTCTTTTGAAAAATGTTAATGTCCTTCACCTGCTTTTTAATGAGGTTGTTTTCTCGTTGAGTTGTTTAAATTTCATATAGATTGTGAATATTAGACTTTTATTGGATGCATAGTTTGCAAATATTTTCTCTCATTCTATAAGTTGTCTTTTTGCTCTGTTGATAGTTCATTTTGCTGAGCAGAAGCTCTTTTGTTTAATTAGATCCCACTTGTCAATTTTTGCTTTTGTTGCAATTGCTTTTGAAAACTTAGTCATAAATTCTTTGTCAAGGTTGATGTCCAGAATGTTTCCTATGTTTTCTTCTAGGATTTTTCTAGTTTAATTCGGTTTTTTTCGAGACAAGGTCTTGCTCTGTCACTTAGGCTAGGGTGCAATGGCATAATCTTGGCTCACTGCAACCTCAATTTCCTGGCCTTAAGCAATCTTCCCACCTCAGCCTTCTGAGTAGCTGGGACCACAAGTACGTGCCTCCACACCTAGCTAATTAAAAAAAAATTTTTTTTGTGGGGACTGGGTCTTGCTCTGTTTTCCAGGCTGGTCTTGAACTTTTGGGCTCATGTGATCCCCCTGCCTGAGCCTCTCAAGTGCTGAGATTACAGGGGTGAGCCACCATACCCCACAGTTTTTTTTTTTTATAGTTTTAGATATTAGATTTAAGTCTTTAATCCATCTTGAGTTTATTTTTGCATATGGTGAAAGATAGGGGTCAAGTTTCATTCTTAGGCATATGGCTAGCCAGTTATCCCAGAACCATTTATTGAATAGGGGGTCCTGTTCCTCATTGTTAAAGATCAGATGGTTGTAGGTGTGCAGGTTTATTTCTGGGTTCTCTATTCTGTTTCACTGGTGTATGTATCTATTTTTATATCAATACCATGCTCTTCTGGTTACCATAGCCTTGTAGTATAGTTTCAGGTCAGGTAATGTGATGCCTCCAGTTTTGTCCTTTTTGCTTAGATTTGCTTTGGTTATTCAGGCTCTTTTTTGGTTCCATATAAAGTGTAGAACAGCTTTTAAAAAAATTTGTAAAAAATAATGTTGGTAGTTTAAAAAACAGAATTTTCTAACTCTGTAAACTTTTCCAGGAAAGGCAGTGGATTTGATTAGTTTTTGAGATCTGACTGACATGAGAGAGAAGGAAGTTATGAACCTAATATCAATAAAAGCCTTTGCATAGTTAGTGGTTGGGATTAAAAAAATCACAATCCTGAGCAGTGATGTATCTTTTATTTCATTTGGACCTATTTGTCACTCTGAATTAGATTTTCAGTTTTATTGCCATTAAAACCAACTCTTAGAATAAACTGAACCTATACAGCATCAAATGTGAACTTTTGCATTATAGAATTAAATGAAGTCTTCTAAAACTTCATATTGTTAAATAATAAATTAGTATTTTAAATTAAGATATTTATAATTTTGTTATAGAGAATAAAAATGTTTTTCATTAGTTATAAACTAAAAATGTTAAAAATACTTTCACTCAAAGAAAAATAATAAAAACAACAACAAAAATACTTTCACTCTTCTAAATTTTTAAAAAAGATTTAATTTTTTTCATATAATTTATCAATAAATGTAATTATGAATACAATTTATAAATAAAAATATGTCTATTAAAAGTATGTAGTCAAATTTTTTTACTGATAGAGAGGGATAGTAAAAAAAGTTCAGAGATCATACATAGTATATATATTGGGGATTGAGATACAGTTTTTTAGTTTTTTTTTTTTGTTTTTTTGTCTCGCTATCACTCAGGCTGGAGAATAGTGGCATGATCTTAGTTCACTGCAGCCTCAAATTCCTGTGCTCAAGTATTCTCCTGCCTCAGCCGCCTGTGCAGCCAGGAATACAGGTGTGTGCCACCACGCCTGGTTAATTTTTACATTATTTGTAGAGATGAGGCCTTGCTATGTTTTTCAGGCTGGTGTCAAAGTTCTGGCCTCAAGTGAATCAAGTGATCTTCTGCCTCAGCCTCCCAGAGTGCTGGGATTACAGTCATGAGCCACTGCACCCAACCAAAACACAGATATGTGTGTGTGTGTGTGTGTGTGTGTGTGTGTGTGTGTATTTTCTCCCATTCTATAGGTTGTCTTTTTACTCTGTTGATAGTTTCTTTTGCTGTGAAGAAGTTCTTTTGTTTAATTAGGTCCCACCTGTCAATTTTTGCTTCTATTGCAATTGCTTTTAGAAAGTTAGTCATAAATTCTTTGCTAAGGTTGATGTCCAGAATAATGTTTCCTACATTTTCTTCTAGGATTTTTCTAGTTTTGTTGTTTAATTTTTTTGAGACAGGGTCTTGCTCTGTCACTCAGGCTAGAGTGCAGTGGCACAATCTTGGCTCACTGCAACCTCAACCTCCTGGCCTCAAGCAATCTTCTCACCTCAGCCTTCTGAGTAGCTGGGACCACAAGTATGTGCCTCTACACCTAGCTAATTAAAAACTTTTTTTTTTCTTGGGGACTGGGTCTCACTCTGTTTCCCAGGCTTGTCTTGAACTTGGGGGCTCAAGCGATCCTCGTGCTTCAGCCTCTCAAGTGCTGAGATTACAGGGCTGAGCCACCATGCCCAGTAGTTTGTCAGCTGGGCTGTAGCCCCGGAAGGAGGGTTGCATAATCCAGGCATCCTCAATATCTGAGTGTTTATTGTCTCATTCACAATGATTACCTGGTTTCATGGGGAAGCAAAATTTACCATCACATGAAAATAATCACTAATTTGTAAAATTTGTCTTCTCTCAAATATCCCTTCTGCTTAATGCTGGCACCTCCATCTCTTCCCCTATCAACACATTTTTCCTGTCAGTTTTACTGATGGATATTGTAACATCTGATAATATAAATGCAAAATCACCATAAATAGGTTCTGAAGTGGAATTGTCTTGCAAACATTTCAGGATTTCATGAAGTTGAAGAAAATGATGTTGGAGTATTGCTCATGAGGCTTTGGAAAGTCAGATAAATTAAAACTAGAGAAGAGAAAGCCAGTAAGGATTATGACATTGTAGTCTTCAAAGCAAATGGATCTTTTTGAATGCCAAAATATATTAATATTGGTAAATTAGTAATCCCTTGACTATTTTTGGAGTAGTGAACTTCCTTATTATTGTACTACAGAAATTGAGTGTGAAGTGAAAGACATGTTATGCTACTATTATGCCCTCTTTGTTGGAAAGGTTATGCCCTCCTAGCATAAATATTTGAGTTCTTCAAAGACTTAGTACATGGTCGCACCAATTATAACCTAATTAAAAAGTAAGATAAAACAAACTTATTGTCTTACATTTTAATTTCATTTACCAAAGGTAAAGTCCTAATCAAATATTTTCATCAGCTGTTTACTATGGAATTTTGCTAGACACCTGAGTATCCGATGCTCAGTTTACAAAGGAGAACAGCCTTGTTCCAAGGTTGACCCTCCAGAGAACTGTGGGTGGGAAGCGATGTTCTGCACCCAGCCGTTGGCACCTTCTTTGACTAATCCCTGCTCATTTGCTTCTTCAAAGCAGATCTAGCTTGAACCCTAATCCTTCAGGGTCTTTCCAGGTATCTGGTTTGTTGATGTGAAGCTTTACTTTGAACTCAGGTGTTTATGAAAGACAATAGCTCAAACGATTACTCTTTCTGAAAACACCTTTGTTTGAACAGCAGCACTCAGTGCCTAACACCAAGAGGTGAAAGTGGGAGAGGTTTGTGGATTTTGAGGGATGATTATGTGCAGGGGGACCTTTTCTGCCACTTGAACATGCCCTGTCTATGACTTTTGCAGAAGGCCAACTCTGCTATCAGTTTATCTCTGCATTATCAACACTAAAACCCCTGTGTGTCCTGGGATGGGAACTCTGGACACTCATCCCCAAATTAACATTTTGGCCTTAATCATCCCACAGAGTAGGAATGGCAAATAGATTTCCTCTCACATGCCAGCTGTGACTACCTAGGGAACTGCAATAAGATTTCTGAGACCATACCTGGTTCAGCAGGAAAGATTGTGTCAATGGGTTCCTGACGTCTGTCAGGGTCACTGGAGGTGTGGTGGTAGCACACACGCCACATTCCTGCTATCTTTTTCCTTGATTGTATCATGCAGTGAGTATTCCTGTACCACATCAAGGAAGTCATTTGTTACCATTTAGCTCTTGTCTGTTCACCAAGACTCAGAGTTTACTATTGAGCTCTTAGGACCTCCAGAAGGTACCAGGGCTCACCTTTTATATATGGGTAAATGCATACAAGATTAGTGGCACCGTCTCAGTGTACAAAGAATAGCACATTATTCCTACTGATACAGCTAGATACACCTGGTTTTATTAAAGGGCTTACATTAGGGAGTACCAAGGTATGAAATTGTCAAGCACTATGCTCTAGACACAAGAATATTTCAGATTTGGTTATTCATTCTTTAAAACATACCCAGAGTAGACATTTCTGCAGAGCTCAAGCTTAGGGAAGATACTATCATTTTTCCACTGTCACTTTCAACATTATGCACTTTTATACTTTCTGTACTGTCAGAGAAATTTGAGCAGCTTTTGGTGTTAGGAGCTTCAGGGACAATTCTGTTAGAAAAAGAATCCCAGGGGGAAACAGTAAGGGCTAAAGACCCTTATTTTAGCCACTACACACCAGAACCTTAGGAAGTAATTCTGTTTGCTGTGGTTTTATTGGACTCTAGTTAACTTCACCCCTGAACCTGAAGGTCCCTGCAGGATCGAGATGTGCCTTATTAATGTGCAGTCCTTGAAATGACTGTTCCTCATGGGACGGTCTCAGAGCACTGTGGTTAAAGTGATATAGTCCAGTTTTCAAAAGTAATTTCCAAACCATCTAGCTGCCTTTCTTGAACTCTGTAAGGGGAGATAAAGAAACCACAGCAATATACCTTCCACATATCCTTTTCTCTTTCATTCATTTTCTTCACACTGAAGCTGCTCCATCTCCCTTACCCAGCCTCCCTCCAGCAAAACCCTCCAGAGCAGCCCCCACAAGCTCTAGACCCTATGTTTGTTACCTGTTCCCCGATTTCCTTTCTCTGCATTACCAGGCTCCAAAGGGCTTATTTCACAGAGCAGGATGTTCCATGGCTGTAAGTTGGGTGAGAAGGGTCAAGACAAAATTCTTTTAAGCGTGGGAGGAGAAAGGTGGGAGCTAGCATACATGACTTGCTTCTCTTTTCTCATGTACATCATGTACATCTCTTAAACGTTCACTTTTAGGTTGTTCTATCCTGGATTGTGTTACAGTCACTGGGAAAGAAAGATTGGATTGCAGTTCGCACACTGGGGCGGGGGGCTGTGCAGAGTCTCCTTCATTCCAGACCTGGGTCTGCTTTCGGGATGCTATTGCACCTGGGTGTCTGTCAGGTTTGGGAGCTGTTGCTCTGGGTCGCTACCAATGTATTCCTGGGATGTGTTTGTCATGGCCTCTTTCCACTGGCATCAGGGGTTTTCCTCTATAGATTGCACCTTTTGGGGTAATTGTCTTTCTCTTCCACTCCTCGTATGCCCTTCTGGAGTGGGTCTTGAGTTCACACATTCAGTTGGTAATATAGGTCCAAGGTCTATTTTATTACAGTGTGAAGCAATTTGGAGGATACCAGTATACACAGGCGGGTTAAACTACAGCTACAGAGCCGTACCAATGAATCCTACCACTTTGATGGCTCCTGCTTCGTTTCACTCCCGAGCCCTCTTTAAGCCCAACCCTGGCCTCTGTTTAGGCTCAGCCTCTCAGGTGGATTTTGACATTTTCTCTACCAACTTCCTCCACAGATTCTTGATGGAATTTGGAGTTCTTTCCTCTATTGGTTTTCTCTTCTCAGGGGAATTTGCCTCTGCTTGCTGTTCCTTGATCTCAAATCTTTTCTTTCTTTTTAAAAATAAAACATTTCTTCTTTATACATGGATGTCAAAGATGTATGCTCATTGTAGAAATTACTTTGCAGGAAAATACAAAACCTGCAAAGAAAAACTGCAATTATCCATAATCCTAGAAATAACCACAGTTAAAGTTTGGTAAATGTTCTTTACTTTTACATTGGTGAGAATACGCTGTATATTTAGATTTGCGTTCTGATTCTCCCTTATCTTTACTTCTGAGTTAGTCTGTACCAACTCTTGGCAAAGTCATAAGGCTGTTATTGCATTGTTATTTGTGTGTGCCATACACAGGTGTGCGCATGTGTGCACACACACGCATGCACATGCACACACTTTCTATCTCTAACTAGTATCTTAAGGTAGGATCAGGTGCTGAACTCCTGGTTCCTCTACAACCCAACTCATAACACTCAACATTTGGGCTCTTGTTTATTAGACAGTTACTTTTTTCTTACCTGTTCTGTCCCCTCTTCTCAACCTTTATGGATATATGTGATTTCTGGTTGATTAAAGGAATTATTATATGATGTCTAAAGCTTGACTTTAAATTGGTAACAGGTAACGCTGAACACATAAGAGGGAGGTCCCTTCTCATAATTGCCTTATTGGTTCACTTCCTCTGGTATTTGGGACCTTCGTCTCCACTCTTCCCTGGTCTTAGCTCAATTGCTTATTCTTAAGAGCCTTCAGCCTCCACAAATTGCTAGGAAACACGGTCTGAGCACCCAAAGAGAATTTTCTGTTATTCTCTTGTACAATGACAGTGAAGAGATTTGATAAAAGCCTGAGTGAATTTTTAGTCTAGGATGTTC
Source organism: Cheracebus regulus (assembly GCA_963574635.1). NCBI lineage: Eukaryota > Metazoa > Chordata > Mammalia > Primates > Pitheciidae > Cheracebus > Cheracebus regulus. Next base: position 11,046 of record CAUYQU010004197.1, read on the forward strand.
TGTTTGTAAGCTATAATTGCTGTTTTTCCCTTTATCTCTAGAAGCAATCCTGACAAACAAAAGAAACTTTAGTGTTCATATGTGTATTATTATTTTATCAAAATTTCTCCTTTAAATGCATGATTAAAAAAGGAGTTCACCATTGAAGATGATTTCATTTTGTCTTGGGACTGGTTTTACATGACTCTCAGAGGGGGAGGTTCACTCTAAAGGTGAATCTCCTGGGATGCATTTATTCTACAAATTGAGGCACACCTGCTTGCAGTAAATATAGAGAAGACCATGAAATACCAAATTTAAAAATAATTTTACAATTGAAAAATGTTAAATCAACTCTTGGTTTTTAAGGTGTACTACCTAAATGATGTGTATTGATGTTGAAAATTTATTATCACTGAGGGTAGCATAAGAGAATAAGGATTAAATGATATTTTGGAAGGATTTAAGTTAGATATTTCAAGCTTTGAAAGATTCAGAGACGCCAGTATCCATCCATGGTCATAGGTGGGAGGAGTTTTATCTTGGAATCTGTAATAAGAGAGCAAATAATGTGTCTCCTTGTTTTACCCCTCCAAGAATCAACCCCATGATTCAGGAATGTTTCTCTTTAATCAGTCATATGCCCTTGATTTTGAGTATTTTAATCTGGATGAGGGATGTTGTTTTAAGATTAATTGAAAATAAATATGGTTCATGAGCTATATTTTTCTTGCTGTCATATATTCTCCAATGAGATAAATTACTTCTCCTTATTCCAGTGGAAAGATCAAGTTCAATGTTTAGTACATCAAACAGCCCTAGGGTATTTATTGTTTTTTATATATTTTTTCCTTTTGCTCCACAACTACAACTTGATGGATCTATGCTGGAGGTACCCATACATCTTGGGGTTCCCAGAGCAACAATGCCTAAACTGGAAAGAGCATCAGGTGGAAGGGATGGATGTACATTGGCTGTCTGATCCCTTGTTTTATTGCTATTCCTGGTGGTGTTGGTCCACACAGGTGTGACTTCTCATATTGCCCATATCAGAACTGGAAAGATGTAAGCTGCCCTGGAAGCCAGGACACCATGCTACCAGCAGAGGGTAAGGAAGCAGAGTGTCTGTTCAGTAGGTCAGAAGGTGATTCTAAGCTCTGTGAAGGCAGAGCTTGCTGTACCCACAGTGCCCAGCACAGCTCCTGCATAGCACAGGCACGCAATAAGTGCTGCTGAGTTTCTAAAGGTGGTTTATTGCTTTGTTATAAGTAAAATTTCAATGCTGCCAAAGAAATAGCACTTGAAGATAAATTCTCTCAGCAAGGCAGTTTACTTCTATAGACGGGTGCAGCTCACAGATGGAGCAATGGTGACTGTGTGCTTGGACAAGGGGCAGAGGGTACTTATGCCTGACAGGGATTGTCCCTACTGCTGTGTCTTTCCCCTATTGGCTAGGGTTAGACTGCACAAGCTAGACTAATACCAACTGGCTATTTTAAAGAAAGCAGGGGTCCGAGCTGGAGTGTCAGGATGGGTGTTTTGGCAGGAAGGTCGGTTATGGGTGGGTCAGAGCAGGTAGCCAAGGGAGACCTAGGTCGAAGAAGGTGACCGGAGCAGGTGACTGGAGCAGGTGACTGGGATGAGTCAGGATGGAGCCGGGGGGGCAGGCGAACAGATGTGAACTACTGATCAGAACTGGTAGAGGAGGTTGTTTACTGGAATTACAAGGAAGTTAAACTTTAAAATAGAGCATTAAAGAATAAGAGAGCAGAATATACTGACATACTGATTCTTTGAAGAGAAACTTGGGGTTCACTATAGCAGCTTCATGGTCAAGCTTGTATCCCTTCTTCAAGGGTCTTGGCTGAGTCTCTACCTAGAAGCTCTAGTGATCTCTGCATTACAGCATCCAGATATTTTGCCCGGACAACTGGAGATGGCAAAGCTCTGCAGGGCTGGCTGGGTTTTGGAGTCAGGACTGGCTTTGGGAGTACAGGCAAGGGAAGCCTGCAGACAGCATCAGGGAAGCCAGGGGCTAGACCCAAGCTGATTTGAATATCAATCTGAAGGGCTGAGACAGAGGCAAACTCAGGTTTGAAGCACAAAGATGGAGCAAGTGGACTTAGAAGATGGGGCAGGTGATCACCCTGGATAGACACCAAAAGGCTTGATGGAGACAGGGCTTTTATGAGGCAAATGCAGCCTTATTCAGGATGCTGAGCCTCTGAGAACAGAGCAGTTTTGGGTAGAAGCTTTTTCTGCACACACCTTGATACAGGGCCCCATGTTCCCCACCCCACCCCTCTTAAAAGCTTGCTTTGTTTCCTGCCTCAGGAAGAGGAACTCCAGAGGTCCTCAGGCTTTCATCTTCCCAGCAGGGAAGCCAGTTCTAGAATTGGTGAATTGGTTGTGACTTTGGCAGGGACCATCAGTACTGTTGCCTCAATCATCCAGCTCCCCACGACTTCCCGCAGGCCTGGGGTTGAAGCCAAGGCCCATACGCCCAGCCCTCTAGGAAGCCTGTTTGTCATCATTACCAGCCCTAGGAATTCATAAGCAGATCCTCCCAGCTTTTCCTCTTGGTGACTTCTGAGGGCATCACAGGTGAAGACTTCATGCCAGATGGTCTCACGTTAGGCCCTGTGAAGGCAGCACTCACAGAGCCGTTGTACCTTTAAAGAATTGCCCATTTTTGATGCCTGACATATCACTTGAATATAAGAAGTTTAACAGAATTAACAGTCTGTGTCTGGATGCAGATGGTTTTTAACCTACAATATATTTAGGATGCTGTCTGTTCACCCCAGGGCTCCCTGAGGCAATTAAAACTGTGCCTTTGGCCATGTGGCCAACTTCAACGGCTCCTTTGCCAGAGTGAGAGCAATTTCTCATCACGTTTGGAAGAGATTGGATTTGTGTGGTGTAGAGAGAGGAAGCTTCTGATACATGAGATAGGTCATGTTGGTGGAATTGTGGCAGGACCCAGAGTGCTCTGAGTCAGAGCTTTGTTTTCTTCCAAACAAATGTAAATGGGGTTTAATTTACTGGTTAAATTCTGCAACGAGGAGAAACTACACAAACTGTGAAGCCACAAGAAGCAATTTTACTAAAAGATATCTTGGCCTACATGGAGAAATTTAGGCCATGGAAGACTCAAGACCATTTTAAGCTTTATGTAGACTCTTTTGGAGGCATCATCACTTAGATTAAACACATTAAAATGCACCCACATCTTGAATTAAATGTAACATTTTCCATAAAATGTTGAAGGGATGTTTATAGTTTTGTCTTTGAAGTTATTTGCCTATAAATAATTATTCTATTTGCAATTGGCTTTGTCTACTCTCCTGAGTAGGCACAAATCAATCAGTGTGCCTACTCAGGAATTCTTGCAAAACAAGAGGATCTAATCTACAAATGTTCTCACCTGTAATAAATTTATAAATGAATAATAAATTTAACAATGACATTGACATAATTTACATTTTTCAGGCAGTTAATTAAATGGCTATTAATTTCAGTTTTGTCATCTGTAGCTTGGAACCTTTTTTTTTTTTTTTCCATAGACCCCTGAAAACCAATGGACCCTAGCCACCTAGTTTCTTGTGCCTCACAGATGAAATAGCTCTCAGGGAATTTGACTCTGATATTTAGCTCAGGAATAAAAGATTTAAAGGGTACAGGATTACTGTTTTCAAACAGTAGAAGATCTGTATGTGAAAAAGGGATAAGAACAATTCTATGGCACTCCATGGGACTGGAGCAGGTGGCTCTCCAGGGCAACATACCAGAGAGGCTGTCACAGGAGATGTGTGACCTGGACAGGTCCCCTCCCAGTCTTTTATTGAGGCTGGGAGGTTGCAGAGTGCCGAAGAGTAGAGTCAGAAGATCAGAGTTCAAGTCCTCGTGCTAATCATTAGCCCTGTGAATTTGAGCAAGTCACTTAATCTCTTTGTATTTCTCTTTCTTATCTACAAAATGCAGATGTGTTCTCAGCTTTACTTATGTTGCTGAAGATCAAAGTGGGATCATTTCAAACTGTTAGTCAAGTTAATAGGTTCTATACAAACATGAAGCCCTATTCAAGGGTTAGAGTGATAGCTCCAATTCTAAGGACACTAACAGAGCACCTAACAGTAATAGGATGGAAGGAGATCTTCAAAATGAGTCATTAAAATTCATTAGTGCTACCGACAGTAATCTTCCAGAGCATAAGTGACTCCTAATAAAAGTATAGGGACAAGTAAAATGTATTGGAGAACCCGGTGCTGTCTACATTTACTAAGCCAAGGCTCTATGGAGACCACCTAATATGGCCTTTGAGCTGCAAAAATGAAACACCAGAATTAACAAGGTTAGAGCTGAAAGGGATGTTGGACAGAGTCCCCAACACTTATTTTAAACACAGGAAAAGAACATGTAAAATAGTTGAGTGACTCACAAAATGATTTCTATTTATTTATATTCTGCCTTGTTTCATAAAGTAATTCAAGTGGATTACAAGAATAGATACAATGAAATAAGAAAATCTAAAATAGAAACAAAGCTGTGATTATGGAAAATCAAGTATAATGGCTGAGTGAAAGGGGTAAGTGGAATTGCAGTCATAACATGTAGGCTATAAGAACTTCTAAAGGATTACCAAACATGAACAAGAAATTTGATTGTGAGCTTCCTAGTAGCCAAAGCAAAACTGCAAACCAAGTTAGTGACAGAACCAGCATCAAAATTCTTAGTCCAGTTTACTTTTTGCTCCATTACAAAATTTGTTTTAATTGAATCTACTTCTTATGGTCTTAAAAATATTTTTGGGTATAATGTTCTTTTTCTTTCTGTCGATTGATTCAGTCTGTGGAAATGGCCTGTGTGAGGGGAGTGGGAACTACTTCCTGTACCCAGCTCCCTGGGGAATGTCTACTTTCTGTAAATGCCTGGGCGATGACTGCCTTTCCACTCTGCTTGGTCTGTCTTGTGTTTGCCATAACCATTCTGGCAAGATTTAATCAACAACTCATGCCAAATTTTCCTTAGTTGTTTCTTCCTGATGTTTAGTCTTTGCTAGGATCTGACATCTAGGATCTCAGAATTCCCTGTTGTTCAGAGTCTTAGAAATTATGTAATCCATCCCTGTTACTTTAAAAAAGAGGAAACTGAGGTCCAGAGATGTTAAGTGATTTGTCCAAGGCCACACAGCAGCAACTGGCCTTTATTGAGTGCCTACATATGTCTCATTTAGTTCTTATAATGAATCCCTGATAAGTAAATGTTATTATCCTTTTTTTTCACAGTTGAGAAAAATGAGGCATAAAAAGCTGAAGTGCTTTGCCCTAGGTTATAAGAAGAGTAATTGAGGGAGCTGGGATTTGAATCCAGTTCTGTCTAGCTCCAAAGTCCTTTTTTTTTTTTTTTTTTTTTGCCTGACCTCTCCACTCAGCATTGCCTCTTGGTGAGTTGGTGACAGAGGTTGGATTCAATTCAGTTCTCTGGACTCTGAGTCTACTGCCTTCCCACTATACGTTAGCTCTGATCAGAGAAGACCATCTCAGGCCCCAATTCCTCTTGGGCTGGAGAGGAGTGCAGGTCGTCTTGGATTTAGAAAGGTTCACATTGAACTTGACATTACTGTCTGTCTTGCTTTTTGGGGATTTTTTCTTTGGCTATTGGCATCTGGATCTCTAGACATTTCTAGATTTCAAATGCATTCTTTGATTGACCTTAAACATGTAGGTTAAATCCATGGTTCTCAGCCATGCTATTAAGATGCACTGGTGTAGGGCAATCAGTTGTGAGGTGTCAGTAATTAATAATCGTTAAAGTAATCTGGGATTGGTGTGCCTGGGAATTTCAGAATTGACAGCTAGGACTTTGCCTCTACCAGGGCCTTAATGAAGGGAATGGGGCATGCAGCGCATTCTATTTTAGCTAAATGGCCTCAATCTTATCTCTGCCCCAAGCAGTAAACTCTAATGAGCATTTCCTACCACACTAAGTGCAGAGCTCTGTACTTTTAAATCTTATTTTACAAAAGGCAGAGTATCTAATGTCAGAGACCTTAATGACTAATAAGGAAGAGGGGTGCAACCTATGCTAAAACAACAAAGTACCCAGACACGCAACCACATCAACGATTGCCAGGGAATCTGGTAACTTGAAACTTCGTGGACATTTGATGTTATGCAGATAAGGATAACCACTCACAATTCAGTCCAGCACAGAGTCCCATTTAATACATAACAGACCAATAAATAATAATTGTTAGCAGATCAAAAGATTCTTGCTGTCTCCCCTGAAAAATGCCGTGGCAGAACTTCTTAAAATTTGAACTCTGCAGCTGCTCCTAAGTCTCTCTCATCCCACGCTCTGAAACTCTCCCCAAATCTTGATCCAGCGGAACTCACATAAACCGGCTTGCCTCTCCACGCTCCTGTCTTTGCTCAGCTCTTCATTATGTAGGTCACCTTAGCCTTTTTGTGACTTTAATTTTCCTTCTTTCTCCATTATCTTGATTCTGCATAGTTAAAAAAGGCCTAGGAGTTGACCCAGAAGTTAATAATTCTTACCAGTTCCTGCTCTAATGTGTGGGATCCTGCTTCTCATGTCACTTGGTGTAGAGCTAGAAAACTGACAAAGTGCATCTAAACATTATTCTAGAAACTATTATTAGAAAGGTCCATTTACCCCCCAAAACTTATATAGTATGTAGTAGTCCCCTTTCATTTGTGGGGTATACTTTCCAAGACCCCAAACAAAGGATAGTACTGAGCCCTCTGTACACCGTTTTTTTTCCTGTACATCTAAGGTCAAAGACCTTAATGACTAGTGGAGGGAGGAGTAAAACCTATGCTAAAAGAACAAAATACACAGACAATGCCATGGCAGAACGTCTTAACATTCTAACACATACCTCTGATAAAGTTTAATTTATAAATTAGGCACAATAAGAGATTAAAATGAAGCAATTATAATAATATGCCAGCATCACTACTCTTTTTCTTTGGGGCCATTGTTAAGTAAAATAAGGGTTCCTTGAACACAGGCACTGCAATACCATGATAGTTGATCTGATAACTGAGCTGGCTGCTAAGTGACTAATGGGAGTGTCTACAGTGTGCAGATGTGGGACAAAGGGAGGATTCACATCCCGTGTGGGACTGAGTGGGACGGACGAGATTTCATCACGCTACTCAGAATGGTGCGCAGTTGAAAACTTTTGAATTATTTCCGACATTTTTCATTTAGTATTTTCAGACTAGGATTGACCATGGACAACTGAAATCTTGGAAAGAAAAACTGCAGATAAGGGAGGGCTACTGTATTGTGAAACAAAAAGCCCATGGTTTGGCATTTTCTCCCTGGGATTGATAATAGAGCTTATTGACTGTGGGGGCAGAATGTATGTGTGTATCTGTGTGAGGGAGACATAGTTCCTTGCAGACTTTAATAAGAGAATGGAGAGGAGTTCCCAAGTTTGATAAAGAACAGTTCCATATTGGGCATGGATCAGGCCTATAATTCTAGCACTTTGGGAGGCTCAGGTGGGAGGATCGCTTGAGGCCAGGAGCTTGAGACCAACCTGGTCAACATAATGAGACCCCATCTTTATGAAAAAAATAATAAAAAAATGAAAGAATGATTTCATTATGGGTGTGTTGGCTCAGGCCTGTAATCCCAGCATTTTGGGAGGTGGGGGTGGGAGGATTGTTTGAGTTCAGGAGTTTGAGACCAGCCTGGGCAACATACAAGACTCTGTCTTTACAAAAATTAAAAACTTAGCCAGGTGTGTTGTCATGCACCTGCAGTCTTAGCTACTTGGGATGCTGAGATGGGCAGATGGCTTGAGCTTAGGAGGTTGAGACTGCAGTGAGCTATGATCACACCATTGTAATAAAGCCTGGGTAACTGAGCAAGATCCTGTTTTTTTTTAAAAAAAGAATGATTTCAGAGAAGTAGGAGCAAAGAAGGGAGGAAGCACAAGAATAGTTTTTAAAGGGTTAAAAAACAAAATATTTGTCTTTATTTTGAAGCTGAAATGTGCACTGTGTCAAAATTAAGGATTTTGATAAACCTGAAATAGTTGGGTCATGTTCAGGGGCCTCTGGAGCAACACCACACATCTACAACCATCTAATCTTTGACAAACCTGACAAAAGCAAGCAATAGGGAAAGGATTCCCTGTTTAATAAATGGTGTTGGGAAAATTGGCTAGCAATGTGCAGAAAGCAGAAACTGGACCCCTTCTGACACCTTACACTAAAATTAACTCCAGATGGATTAAGGACTTAAATATAAGACCTAAAACCATAAAAACCCTGGAAGAAGAAGAAGAAGAAGAAAAAAAACCCTAGAAGAAAACCTAGGCGAAACCATCCAGGACATAGGCATAGGCAAGGACTTCATGACTAAAACACCAAAAGCATTGGCAACAAAAGCCAAAATAGACAAATGGGATCTAATTAAACTCCAGAGCTTCTGTACGGCAAAAGAAACCATCATTAGCACGAACTGGCAATCAACAGAATAGAAAAAAATTTTTGCAATCTACACATCTGACAAAGGGCTAATATCCAGAATCTACAGAGAATTAAAACAGATTCACAAGAAAAAAACCCATCCAAAAGTGGGTGAAGGATATGAACAGATGCTTTTCAAAAAGAAGACATATATGAAGCCAACAAACATATGAAAAAATGCTCATCATCAGTGGTCATTAGAGAAATGCAAATCAAAACCACATTGAGATACCATCTCACGCCAGTTAGAATGGCGATCATTAAAAAATCTGGAGACAACAGATGCTGGAGAGGATGTGGAGAAATAGGAACACTTTTACACTGTTGGTGGGA
>CAUYQU010004199.1:0-52368 GCA_963574635.1 Cheracebus regulus
GGGAAGCCAAAGTGGGCAGATCACTTGAGCTCGAGTTCAAGACCAGCTTAGGCAACATGGCAAGACCCCATCTCTACAAAAAAAAAAACAAAAAATCGGTCGGGTGTGGTGGCATGCTCCTGTAGTCCCAGCTACTCAGGAGGCTGAGGTGGGAGAATCACTTGAGCCTGGGAGGTGGAGGTTGCAGTGAGGTAAAATTGTGCCACTGCACTTCAGCCTGGGTGACAGTGAGAACCTATCTCAAAAAAAAAAAACAAAAAACATAATTCAGTCCTTTTTTCTCAAATAATATGTATGTACTGATTATTTCCACGCTGCCTTCTCCATTTATACCTCCAGCCAGATTGCTGATGTCTGTGTTACGTATTTGATAATCATTTCAAAGTGGCTCAAGCCATATAGTTAGTAATCTTTGAGTCCTCACTTTCCTTAACTACTCTCCGTACTGAATTAATCATTTAACCTTCTTTTCTTTATATAAATATATCCTGCTTTCCTCCACCTCTCACCATCTACACTGCTCCTTCAAACCACACTTAATATCTCCAACTTCCTTTTTTTTTTTTTTTGTTTCTTGTTTATTCAGTTTTTCCTAACTAGAATTCAGCATCAGTGAGAATAAGGCATATTTTATAAATCTCAAATGCCAGCAGAGTGCTTTGTCCATAGGAGTCATTCAGCAAATACTAGTGGAGTGAATAAATACAACCCTCAGCATTTTGGATCAGTTGCCTTTTCCACCTTTGTGGTCTGTTGTCTCCCCAAATTGTATGGAATGGTGTTCCCCAAAGCCCTGTTGTTTGCTTCTAATAATGACTTGCTTGAGTCTGGGCACGGTGACTCATGCCTGTAATCTCAGCACTTTGGCAGGCCAAGGCAGATGGATTGCCAGAGGTCAGGAGTTCAAGACCAGCCTGGCCAATATGGGGAAACCTCAGCTCTATTAAAAATACAAAAATTAGCCAGGCGTGGTGATAGGCACTTGTAATTCCAGCTACTTAGAAGGTTGAGGCGGGATAATCACTTGAACCCAGGAGGTGAAGGTTGCAGTGAGCTGAGATCGCACCATTGCACTCCAGCCTGGGTGACAAAAGCAAGACTTTGTCTCAAATAATAATAATAATAATAATAACTTGCTTGTATTTTACTATGCATGTTTTGCAAGTTCCTATTTAGAAAACTATCAAATCTATACAGATTATCAACTGCCTAAACTTATTTGCACACAGACTGCTTTTACCTTTTGGTTTGTTTATTATGTTTTTACCAAAGTGTATACATGAAGTTGCTTTTATACTGTTATCATAGCACTGTCATTGAAGAACCATATTTTAAAACACCTGGCCAGGTGCAATGGCTCATGCCTGTAATCCCAGCACTTTGAAATGCTAAGCTGGGAGGATCACCCAAGGTTAGGAGTTCGAGACCAGCCTGGCTAACATAGTGAAACCCTGCCTCTACTAAGCATACAAAAATTAGCTGTGCATGATGGCACACACCTGTAATCCCAGCTACCCTGGAGGCTGAGGCAGGAGAATTGCTTGAACCTAGGAGGCGGAGGTTGCAGTGAGCCGAGACCATGCCACTGCACTCCAGCCTGGGTAACAGAGTGAGACTCTGTCTCAAAAAAATAAAAATAAATAAATAATAAAATAAACACACCAAGGATTTTTTTTTTTAAAGAAAACACTTTTATCCCCAACAAGATATGAAAGGATTCATTGTTCTCTTCTTTCCCAGAAAACAACAAAGTTGATGAACATCTACAGGATCACCTGGAAAATCAAAGGATGGTGAAGAGTGTGGAACACCACCATAAACATAATGCATTTGGAAATATTGCCTCTCAAACCAAAAGCCATTGTCTTTTCAGGGAAAATCATGATACATTTGAGTTATATATAAAAACTTTGAAATCAAATTTAAGTTTAGTCAACCAGAACAAAAGCTGTGAAATTAAGAACTCTAATAAATTTAATGGAGATGGGAAATCATTTCTTCATGGTAAGTATGAAGAACTTCATTCTGCAGCTAAATTCTCTGTAAGTACAAAATCCAATAGCACCAAATCCCAAGTCAGTAAGCATCAAAGAACTCAAGAAATAGAGAAAACTCACATATGTAGTGAATGTGGGAAAGCATTTGTCAAGAAGTCTCAGCTCACTGACCATGAGAGAGTTCATACTGGAGAAAAACCTTATGGATGTACTTTGTGTGCAAAAGTGTTCTCCAGAAAGTCCAGGCTAAATGAACATCAAAGAATTCATAAAAGAGAGAAATCTTTTATATGCAGTGAATGTGGAAAAGTCTTTACCATGAAGAGTCGTCTGATTGAACATCAGCGAACTCATACTGGGGAGAAACCCTATGTATGCAATGAATGTGGAAAAGGCTTCCCGGGCAAGCGTAATCTCATTGTACATCAGCGAAATCACACTGGAGAGAAATCCTATGTATGTAGTGAATGTGGAAAAGGCTTCACTGGGAAGAGCATGCTTATCATACATCAACGAACTCATACAGGAGAGAAGCCCTACATTTGTAGTGAATGTGGGAAAGGCTTTACCACAAAGCACTATGTCATCATACATCAGAGAAATCATACAGGAGAGAAACCGTACATATGCAATGAATGTGGGAAAGGCTTCACCATGAAGAGCCGTATGATCGAACATCAACGAACCCATACAGGAGAGAAACCCTATGTATGCAACGAATGTGGAAAAGCCTTTCCCAGGAAGAGTAATCTCATTGTACATCAGAGAAATCATACAGTAGAGAAATCATATCTATGTAGTGAATGTGGAAAAGGTTTTACTGTGAAAAGCATGCTCATAATACATCAGCGAACTCATACTGGAGAGAAGCCCTACATATGCAGTGAATGTGGGAAAGGCTTCCCCTTGAAGAGTCGGCTGATTGTACATCAGCGAACTCATACTGGAGAGAAACCTTACAGGTGCAGTGAATGTGGGAAAGGTTTCATTGTGAATAGTGGACTGATGTTACATCAGCGAACTCATACTGGAGAGAAACCTTACATATGCAATGAATGTGGAAAAGGTTTTGCCTTTAAGAGCAATCTTGTTGTACACCAGCGAACTCATACTGGAGAGAAACCCTTTATGTGCAGTGAATGTGGAAAAGCCTTCACCATGAAACGCTATCTCATTGTACATCAGCAAATTCATACAGGAGAGAAGTCTTGTATATGTAGTGAATGTGGAAAAGGCTTTGCCATGGAAACTGAGCTTGCTTTACATAAGCAAGTTCATACTGGAGAAAAACCTTATGGATGCAATGAATGTGGTAAAGGCTTCACTGTGAAGAGCCGTCTCATTGTTCATCAACGAACTCATACAGGAGAGAAACCCTTTGTATGCAGTGAATGTAGAAAAGCCTTCTCCTCAAAGAGAAATCTTATTGTACATCAGCGAATTCATAATGAAAACAAACCCTAACAATGCAATGGACATGGTCATGCCTTTGGGAAGAAAGTATGTCTTGTACAACATCAGAGATTTCACGTATAGATTTTCTTTACTGAGTATGAAAAATCATATTTCAAAATCCAGTGTTATCCACTAGGATGAATGCTATCAATGTCAAAAAGCCTTCAACATGAATTCAGGCTCTGAATTCTTTGATGTACCAATGTATATAAAATAACTCAGAGAGATTCTGTGGATTGGGGGTAATCTTTCATTTGTCAATCTTCATTAAAAATATAAAATGTGCACATGAGAAATGTATAAGGTAAATAGTCCTTTTGCAGAGAATCTGAACTGATTACATACAAGCAAACTCATGCAGAGGGAAAACCATGTTAGTAATGTGAACGGATTAAACATCAGTGTGTTCCTAGCATACATATATGTCGGCAGTGTAGAGCAGCCTGTTGCTAGTTTTTCACGCTTGGAAGATTATGCAGTTTGCAGGAGTTAATTTTAATGAACGCAGAAAATGCACTAGTGCCTTCAGTGATTAATTACCTCATATTGTGTGTCACAATAAACGTAGGAAATAGACTTGACATATCCAATGCAGAAAAGTCTTGACAATTTTCTGAGTAACTATGTCTTGAAAAGTATTTACTGCGATAAATCTTACAAAGAGGGAGGCTAGGAAAGCCTTCTATGGGGAGAAAGACCCTGTGTCATCAGTGATCATAATAGATCATCAGTGAATTTACGCATACTAGCAGCATTATCATGGGAAAGCCTTTGCCCAGAAATAAAACCTTAACAGTTGGCAGATATATTTCATACTGGAGGAAAAAATTCAGATGGCAGTGAATACAGTAGGATTTCACTGATACATTCTGCCTCATCATCATCACTTCATGCAGAAATAAAACTTAAGAATAGAAAGGATCAGGAAATTCATGAAGTAAAAAAGCCTCATGAATATGATACATGTTTGAGGGCTTTCTGTCACAAACCTAAATTCATGATACACTTGATGTCTGTTCTGGGACAGCATACCTTGCATCATAATTATCAATGATTCCATTAATTGTAAAGTGTGCTGTTCTTATCATTGATTAAATTTTAATGCTTTATACAACACAGGTGTTTTCTGTGTCAACCTAGTATCATTTTTCTTACATATTATAGGCCCTAAATTTATTTTTTCAGTCCATTCATAAATGTAATTCAGTATATTTGGATGTGTTTATCCAAGTTAGTAGGTACCATTATGTACTTTGCAAAAATGTCTTAAATGTTATTTTCCTAAAATTTCTTTTGAAGTAATTTTAGATTCACAAGAGATTACAAAATATACAAGTTTCCTGAGTATCCTTTGCTTACCATCATAATGTTACCTTACATAACCATAATAATCAAAACAAATAAAATGACAGTACAATGCTGTCAAAGTACAGCCTTTATTTGGACTTTACTACTTCATGCATGCAGTAATTGTGGTTTTATTTATTTTTGTGTAGAGGTCTAAGAAATTCTATGAGATGTGTAGATGTATGTAAATCCTACCACCATCAGGATGTGGAACTGTTGTGCCAACACAAAGAAACATCCTCTTGGCTACCTCCTTTTTTTTCTTTTTTTGAGACAAGCGTTTTGCTGTTGTTGCCCAGGCTGGAGTGCAATAGTGAATCTTGGCTAATGGCAACGTTCGCCTCTCAGGTTCAAGTGATTCTCCTCCCTCGGCCTCCCAAGTAGTTGGGATTATAGGTGCCCACCACCACGCCCAACTAATTTTTGTATTTTTATAGTAGAGATGGGGTTTCGCCATGTTGTTCAGGCTGGTTGAACTCCTGACCTTCTTGGTCAGAACTCCCGCCTCCGCCTCCCAAAATGCTGGGATTACAGGTGTGAGCCACTGTGCCCGGCCTCCTTCTGCTACCTCTTTATACTCACACTGTCCTCCCAACATAATCCACAGTAACCACTGATCCCATCATTCTTAATTTTGTCATTCCAAGAATGCTATTAAAATGGAATCGTAAGGTATGCAACCTTTGAGATAGGGCTTTGTTCACTCAGCAAATTACCCTTAAGATCCATCCAAGTTACTGGGTGTCTAGTTTTAATTTTTGTTACTGAGTTACTATTCTTTTAAATGGATGCACTGGGATTTGTGTATCCATTCAGCGTTGATGGACATTTGGGTTGTTTCCAGTGTTTTGCTGTTGTAAATAAAGATGCTGTGACTATTTGTGTACCCGATACTATGTGAGCATAAGTTTTTATATATTTGGGATAGAAACCTGGGGCATGACTGCTGATGAATATGTAAGTTCGTGTTATTCTTTGAAAGAAATGGCCATACTCTTTGCCAGAGTTGCTGTGCTAATTTACATTCCCACCACCAATGTGTGAGCACTCCATTTGTTCCACGCCCTTTCTAGCTCTTGGCACTGCCAATATGCTAGCTTTCCTGTTAGGTATGTGGGAGTATGGGATCATGGCCTCAGTTTACACATCCCTAACAGAAAATGACATTCAGCATGTCTACATCCACTGAGAACCACATCAAGTAAAAATTGTAACTGTTGCTTCTCACCAGCAAACAATTTTTAAAAGGCAAAAGAATATATTTTACCTCTCTGTTCCTTTTTCTTCATTTCTGATTTTGTTTTCCTTTAGTTATTTCCTTTTTATGTGAACTTTCTTAATTATTTCTCTTTAAGCAGGCCTGCTGGCAAAAAAATTATTAGTTTCCCTAGAAATAGCATTCCTGTTTACTCCATCCAGAGTTATTTCCCTTGATCTAATATGGAGATTTAATCCAGTTTATAAATGGTGAGTTCTCTTTAAAGAAATGGACATTTGCCGTAAAGTATTGTGGCAGAATTCAATCCCTGACTCCATATTGAGTAATTCACTCCTTTGAAAATATTTTTTGAGCTTCTACACTATGGCAGGCATGTTGTAGACAATGGACACACATCAGTGAACAAAACAGGCAAAGTGATGGCTTTGATAATGGCATACAGTCTGGTGAAGGAGACCGAGTAAGGTAAATACAAAACTGAATTCAGATAAGTGCTAGGAAGAGATATAAAGCCTAATAAGTTCATAGATGGTAATCAAAGAGTTATTTTAGTAAGAGTTTTCAGGGAAGGCTTTTCTGTGCTGATGTAATTTTTTTTTTTTTCTTTTTTTGTTCTGTCGCCCAGGCTGGAGTGCAATGGCTGGATCTCTTCTCACTGCAACCTCTGCCTCCCAGGTTCAAGTGATTCTCCCTGCCTCAGCCTCCTGAGTAGCTGGGATTACAGGCACCCACCACCACACCGGGCTAATTTTTGTATTTTTAGTAGAGTCAGGGTTTCACCATGTTAGCCAGGCCAGTCTCAAAACTCCTGACTTCAGGTAATCCGCCTGCTTCGGCCTCTCAAATTGCTGGGATTACAGGCGTGGGCCACCATGCCCAGCTGCAGTTGTAATTTGAACCAAAGCCTAAGTGTACTGTGGGGAAACAGCCACCATATTTGTAAGTCCAGGATACTACAAAACTTTTTTTTTTTAATGGAGACAGTCTTGCTCTGTTGCCCAGGCTGGAGTGACATGACCTCGGCTCACTGCAACCTCCGCCTCCTGCGTTCAAGCAGTTCTCCTACCTCAGCTTCCCCAGTAGCTGGGATTACAGGCACATGCCACAAACGCTTGGCTAATTTTTTTTGTATTTTAGTAGAGATGGGGTTTCATCATGTTGCCCAGGCCGGTCTTGAACTCCTGAGCTCAGGCAATCCACCCACCTTGGCCTCCCAAAGTGTTAGGATTACAGGCGTCAGTCACTGCTCCTGGCCCACTACAGAACTTTCTGTTTTCTTTGGGGTTCCTACATCAGCATTCTGTGAGAAGTGTATAAGTTTACAAGGCCCTCGAATCACCTTTCTTGTCCTGTGAGTTGGCATAGCTTGCCACGGCAAAGACTTATCAGCCCACTCCTGAAAATGATCAGTGACGGTCCCATCATGGGCTGCTCACAGTCCTGTGGACCAGGTGCTAAACTTACCTACCACATATTGACATTCCTACAGACATTAACATTCTAGATAAATGGGGCTGAAATTTAATCCTGGATGGAATATAACACTTGAGAAATTATACAAACATGAAATTCTTATTCTTTAGAAATTACAAAACACAAGTAAAATGAAGAAATTTTAAGTCACCATAATTGTATGGAAGAGTCAAATATTGTTAGTATATTCTCCAGAATTTTTCAAATGCATTAGTATACTTATTTTCTGAAAGAAAATAACCTATTTTGCATTTATTGTACCATGAACTTATACATCATCATACCTAATTTTTTTCTAAGATCAACATCTGTTTTATAGATATTCATAATTATGATATAAAGATAGTAAAATTAAGAAGTGCAAGCCGGGGGCACTGGCTCACACCTGTAATCCCAGCACTTTGAGAAGCAGAGGCCGGTGGATCACGAGGTTAGGTGATCAAGACCATCCTGGTCAACATGGTGAAACCCCATCTCTACTAAAAATACAAAACTTAGCTGGGCCTGGTGGCACGTGCCTGTAGTCCCAGCTACTTGGGAGGCTGAGGAAGGAGAATCGCTTGAACCTGGGAGGCGGAGGTTGTAGTGAGCTGAGATCGCACCACTGCACTCCAGCCTGGTGTCCAAGCAAGACTCCGTCTCAAAAAAAAAAAGAAGTGTAAAAATATGGCATTCTGTACCTATGAACACAAACAATATTAATTCAAACTAAATGTCTTAACTGATCACAATTTTCCAAAAGATGTTTATAAGTTCTTCCAATAACAAGACTATAATATATATACTATCCTGTAGATCTTTTTTTGTCTTCTGAAGAATATAATTATCTTTTCTTATTTATACAATTGTAGTATATTCTTTTACATTGATATATACTGTTCCAGCTGAAAACAGATGTTCCATAATTTACCAAAGTATTCATCTCTCGTAATTCCCCTTTTTTTTGTAAATTACAAAAGTTGTGGTCAATATTAAGACACCTTTTTACCAAATTAACTTTTAGAATTGCTGTGTCAAAGAAAATGAAAAAATTAAATTGACTCTAGGTTGCTTCCAAAAAGAGAATATTTACTTAAATCTACAGTTACAACACCAACATCTGCAAAAATAGAACATTTTTAAGTGTGACTTTTTAAAAAAGTCTAGAAATTATGCAAAGTAGGACGATCGTATTCTAATAATTTCATATTCTTAAGTGTCCCATTGTCATCTTCCTTTACTTGTGGAAGGAAACATGTAGTTATTATTAATACACTTGCACCTTCACCTCATCCCCCTCCCCAATGGCAGTAGTTT
This sequence comes from Cheracebus regulus, assembly GCA_963574635.1. Classification (NCBI taxonomy): domain Eukaryota; kingdom Metazoa; phylum Chordata; class Mammalia; order Primates; family Pitheciidae; genus Cheracebus; species Cheracebus regulus. The sequence goes on from CAUYQU010004199.1 coordinate 8,788, forward strand.
TGTAGCAAGCCCCATGTGGGTATTAGCATTTAATGGAGCATCACTCCTATTCTCGCTTCGTCCATTTAGTCAGAGCCTAATTAATCTACAAAAGCCTTACCTAGTCCACAACTCCCGCCCTATCCCCAGATCTAACACTTTCAGTGACCACTGGTTCTGGCAACTCTGTGACCGCTTGCTGCCCAGCGCCGTGGTTTCTTCAAACCTTATTTTCCCAAATTGTCCTGGGTCTGAGCATCTTCTCGGTCGTACGGCCGCTGCCTTCCTCTAAGATGGCCGCGCCCATGGTGCTCCAGCTAAGGCTCCAGTCTCAGCTACAACGGGCACAAAGGGCGCCGCCATCTTTTCCCCACCCCCAGCCGACTGAATAGAATGCCACTGCGCCGCTTTGGCTTTGGCTGGGCACCCGACTCTTCAGGCTTGCGTGGTTCGTCCAGCGCTGCGGCATGTCCCTTGCAACGCAGAGAGAAAGGCACTGAGGTGGGCGAGAGTGATTTCCACAGCCATTAAGGCCGCTCTTGTTGGAAACGCGGCGACGGGCGCAGCCGTGTGACCTCATAGAGCGGCTCCTGCAGTCCGAACTCGCGATCCCGCGCAGGCTCAGTGGTCCTCGCCCCGCTCCCACGTCTACACCGCAAAGTGTCCCGTAGGCCGCCTCAGGAGCGCGTCTGAATAGGAAAAGGTTTCGGACTTGAATGCGGCTTTTTGTCGGCCGCCAGTGGTGTCTGGAGAGGTTCGGGCTCAGGTGAGTCGGGTTCTGGGCATGGGCTCGCGGCCTGTGGGTCTGTGTACCGGACGGTGCGTGGACCCTCCTGGTTGGGGCTGTATTTGAACGCAGTAGCTGAGGAAGCCGGGCGTTAATGACGGGGCCTTTGGCTGTAGGGACGAAGAGTCTGCGGAAATCAGCCACGACTCCGACTGTCTGGGTTTGGGGTCCCTGTGAGTCACTCAGCTTGTGGGGCTCAGTGATTGGGAACTGGCGTGAGAAGTTTGTACCCGTGAACGCGGGGACCTAGTTCAGGGTCGTGAGTCTGAGGAAATCAGCTACAAGTCCGACTCTGTCTGGATTTGGGATCCTTCTGAGGCACTCGGCTTGTGGGGCTCAGTGATTGGGAACTGGAGTAAGAAGTTGGTACCCATGAACTCTAGGGGCCTCGTTCAGGGTCGCGACTTAATGTGGGGCTTAGCCTTAGAGATGTCTGGGTTGGGGATATGTCCTTTCGGTTTCCTAGACGTGTTTGGGGTTTCATATGGGATTTAATATGGGGCTGAGACATGGAGAACCCTGGTAGGGACTGTCAATCTGTGAGGAGGTCCAGGGCCCCTTGATAATTGGTTGAAACCTTGGACGCGGGGACAGCCCTGAAGGCTGCATTTCTCCTGCTCAAATCCACGTACCTCCATCAAGTTCAAGTCTGTCCTCGCTGTCCTTACCAAAAACTTATTTTTTCTCCCCACATCGCCACTCTTTTCTTATGGAGACAGAGATCTGTGACATAAAATTGTTCATGAAGTCACTTCATGAGCTATTAATTTTTGTAGAGTCAGCAGTAATAATGTCACATTTTACATTCCTGATCGTCACTGCTGCTGTGCACTTACCTTAAATAAAGGACCCTAATATTTCTAACTATAAAGGACCGTAATGTTTCTTCCTTTATTTGGTGCCTCGGAGGCTTTTACATCCTAGGGCAATAAAACAAGTTTCTAAATATGTGAAAGCTATGCCTTTCTTTAGACACAAGGTAACTTGTATCTTTCTTTTCTTGATCAGTCTAGTTAGTGGGTATCAATTTTATTGATCTTTTCAGTCCCTTTTCATATTGTTGCTTTTTAATTTATTTTATTATTATTTTTTTTTTTTGCAGTGTTAATTCTCTTTATTTTTCTTGTATAGAAACGCTATGTTGTAGCCACAGCTGGAGCTTGGGTCCTCTGCACGGAGACTCTGGTGTGGGTCTTGACAAGGTGGTCAGTGAATTCCTGATAGGGAGACTTGGTGAATATAGTCTCCTTCCAGAGGTCGGGGGTCAGGTAGCTGTAAGTCTTAGAGATGGCATCAAAGGTGGCCTTGGCGAAGTTGCCCAGGGTGGCAGTGCAGCCCCTGGCTGAGGTGTAGGAGTCATCAATACCAGCCATCATGAGCAGCTTCTTGGCCACCGGTGCTGAGACGATGCCAGCACCCCTGGGCGCGGGGATGAGGCGCACCAGCACAGAGCCACAGCGGCCTGTCACCTTGCAAGGGATGGTGTGGGGCTTGCCGATCTTGTTCCCCCAGTAGCCTCTGCGCACCGGGGAGAGTGGCCAGGATAATGGCCCCACGGATGGCAGTGGCCACCTCCTTGGAACACTTAACACCCAGACCGACGTGACCATTGTAGTCCCTAATAGCAACAAACGCCTTGAACCTAGTGCGCTGGCCGGCACGGGTCTGCTTCTGCACCAGCATAATCTTCAAAACCTCATCCTTGACAGAGGCCCCTAGGAAAAAGTCAATGATCTCAGATTCCTTGATGGGCAGAGAGAAGAGATAGATCTCCTCCAGAGACTTGATCTTCATGTCTTTGACCAGGCGGCCCAACTTGGTGACAGGTATCCACTCTTTATCCTCGGCTTTGCCTCCGCGAGCTCCGCGGCCCCGGCCCTGGCCCGGTCCATGGCCGCGACCCCGGCCCGGATGCCACTGCCGAAACCTCAGCGGAAGCCACCGCGGTTCCCCATCCCAGGGCCCCCGGAGCCTCCGGGACCCTCCGCTACACTGGCGTCATCCACCATTTGGTGTTTTACCGGAGAAGAAGTTCCCCCGCTTTTTTTTTGAGACAGGGTCTTGCTCTATCACCCTGGCTGTAATGCAGTGACATGATTATAGCTCACTGCAGCCTCAAACTTCTGGAGTCAAGTGATCTTCCCACCTCAGCCTCCTGAGTAGCTTTTAAAAAATTCTCTTTTGCAGAGCTGGGGATTTTGCTATGTTGTGCAAGCTAGTCTCAAACTGCTGGCCTCAAGCAATCCTCCTCCCTCACCTCCCAAAGTGTTGAGGTTACTGGTGTGAGCCCCCACACCTAGCCTAATTAGTCTTTCAATTCAAGAAGCTGGGGAAAAAACAAAAAACAAATAACAATAAAGAAGGAGGAGAGAGAGTGGAGGAGGAGAATGAACAAAGCAGGAAGAAGGAGTTAACAGAGAGAGAGAGAGCCAGATTTAATGAGACAGGAAGTAGCTACAACAAAGTAACAGTGATGATCAGGAAAACCAAAAGTGGTTTCTTTGAACTAATAATGTAATTGCTAACAATTTTTGAGTATTTAATCATACAGTTTACGAATGTATTAGCCATAATATAATGACTCTTAATCCTCACATGAATCCCCTGAAGTAGGTTCTATTTTTTTTTTTTGAGACAGAGTCTCACTCTTGTTGCCCAGGCTGTAGTGCAGTGGCTCAATCTTGGCTCACTGCAACCTCTGCCTCCCGGGTTCAAGCGATTCTCCTGCCTCAGCCTCTCAAGTAGCTGAGATTACAGGCATGCCCCACAATGCCTGGCTAATTTTGTATTTTTAGTAGAGACGGGGTTTCTCCATGTTGGTCAGACTGGTCTCGAACTCCCGACCGCAGGCAATCCACCCACCTTGGCCTCCCAAAGTGCTGGGATTACAGGCGTGAGCCACCACACCTGGAAGTAGTTTCCATTATTACACCTTTAGCAGACTAGTAAATTCAGGCACAAAGAGGTTAACTCATTTGCCTAAGGTAACATGGTAAATGTCAGTCTTTGGATTTGAATACAGCAGTCTGAGTGTAGTTTATACTTTATATTAATACTATATATCAACAAAGTATACAAATATACTACTAAAGCTGTCTTTGAAGTGAACAATTAAGGAAAAAGAACCTGGGCACAGCGGCTTATGCCTGTGATCCCAACACTTTGAGTGGCCAAGGTGGGAGGATCGCTTGGGCTCAGGGGTTTTGAGACCAGACTGGGCAACATAATGGGATCCCATCTCTACCAAAAATTTAAAAATTAACCAGGTGGGGCCAGATGTGGTGTCTCACGCCTGTAATCCCAGCACTTTAGGAGGCTGAGGTGGGCAGATCACCTGAGGTCAGGAGTTCCAGACCCGCCTGGCCAACACAGTGAAACCCCATCTCTACTGAAAATATAGAAAGTAGCCGCACGTGGTGGTAGGTGCCTGTAATTCCAGCTACTTGGGAGGCCGAGGCAGGAGAATCACTCGAACCCGGGAGGCGGAGGTGACAGTGAGCTGAGATCGTGCCACTGCACTCCGGCCTGGGCAACAGAGGGAGGCTCTATCTCAAAAAAAAAAAAGTTAACCAGGTGTGGTGGTGCACACCAGTAGTCTCAGCTACTCAGAGGCTGAGAGGCAAGAGAATCACTTCTGCCTAGGAGGTTGAGGCTGCAGTGAGCTGTGATTGCACTACTGTACTCCAGCCTGAGTGACAGAGCGAGATTCTGCCTCGAAAAAGAAAAAGGCCAAATAAGTAACATTCAGATGAAAAGGAGAATACAACTAAGGAAAACAGAACCCTGTCTCCATTTAAAAAAATACAATAATTAGCTGGTGTGGTAGTGCACACCTGTAGTCCCAGCTACTTGGGAGGCTGAGGCACGAGAATTGCTTGAATCTGGGAGGCAGAGGTTTCAGGGAGCTGAGATCATGCCACAGCACTCCAGCCTGGGCGACAGAGTGAGACTCTGTCTCAACAACAACAACAACAAAGGAAATAAAGGTCACTTAAAGAAATGGTAAGGCTGGGTGCAGTGGCTCACACTGGTAGTCCCAGCTACTCCAGAAGCTGAGGCAGAGAATTGCTTGAACCCAGAAGACAGAGGTTGCTGTGAGCCGAGATCGTGCCACTGCACTCCAGCCCGGTTGACAGAGTGAGACTCTGTCTCAAAAAAAAAAAAAAAAAAAAACAATCAAAACCAAAAAAAAAGGAATGGAAAAGAGTGATATATTACAACTATACCCAGTAACTAGTTATGGGAGTATAGGGAGATTGAGGTGTCAGAGATGGTTCTGGAAACTTCTAGACAGTGATTATGGATGAAAAGCAGATGTTAGTTATTTCAGGTGGAGGACTGAAAGTGTTGTTGGTATTTTTGCTACACAAGCTTCGAGAGATGGTTAGCAATTCAGTGGTTGAGATGTACATCTGGATTCAACAGTTTCAACAAATGCTAACTAACTGCTCTGTCTACTTTACAAAAGGCATGCATAAAGAGTTACTGTTCATCCTTCAGGGTACAAGCAAAGCTGTCATTGTGCAACCCCCAGTTCACAATGGATATATTTTTGGGTGAAAGGATACATACACACTCACACATACACACACTAACACACACACAATTTTCTAGAAAGAAAAGTGAAGCGTAGGAGGCAGTCTGGTCAGTTGACATGAAAACTGTCAAAAAAAAAAAACAACAACAAACAAAAAGTAGACAGTAGCAAGGGCTGAGGGAAGGGAGCACATCTATAACATTTAAATAGAATGTGTGATTCCTAAATCATAAAGTTCTTATAAACAAATACTGATAAAAACATGTATTGCCTTTAGAAAATTTTTTTCTTTTAGAGACAGAGTCTCGCGATGTTGGCCAGGTTGGTCTTGAACTCTTGGCCTCAAGCAATTCTCCTGCCCTGGCCTCCCAAAGTGCAAGGATTATGGGTGTGAGCCACCGCGCCCAGTCTGTATAGCCTTCTATGTCTATAAAAGGCAAAGGAAATAGGCAGGCTATTGAAAATGAAAATGAAATGGACATTAATTCTAGGAAAAAGGCCCAACTTTGCAGATAGTGAAATAGTTAAGGAGATAGAACTTCTTGCTCAGCGAAAGAGAAGAGATGTGAGAGGCTGACATACCCACTGTTCAGACGGCTCTGGAAAATACAGAGTTCCCAGGCACCATTGGAAGGAGTAGAAATCAATACAACCTTTCTGCAGGGCAGCCTGGCCTTGTGCTCACAGTTCAAGTGTGCACCCTTCTTGATCCAGCAATTCCACTTCTCCTGCTTACCCCAAAGTCAGACTAGATTGAGGGTGCATTTTTCAGTTTGTTTTGTGTAACCAGTTGGTCAAAAGGTTAATGATGATGCATCAGTACTGTGAAACTCTAGGCTGCCATGAAAAAAAAATATGTGGCCGTACTTAGTGAATAATGTAAATATGTAACACAGGAAACATATGAGCAGTATAATAACAATATATTGCTAATTCAAAAATAAGGTTCTAAAATAGAATATACAGCCTGAATCCACAAATACAAAATTGTGTGTGCATAGCAAGCTGTCTGTAACCATGGCTACTTGTCACGATTTGTAGCCTTTTTTCTTTTCTTTTTTTTTTTTTTTTTTTGAGACGGAGTCTCACTCTGTCACCCAGGATGGAGTGCAGTGGCATGATCTCGGCTCACTGCAGCCCCTGCCTCCTGGGTTCAAGTGATTCTCCTGCCTCAGCCTCCTGAGTAGCTGGGACTGCAGGCGTGCACCGCCATGCCTGGCTAATTTTTGTATTTTTAGTAGAGATGGGGTTTTACCATGTTGGCCAGGATAATCTTGATCTCCTGACCTCGTGATCCGCCTGCCTTGGCCTCCCAAAGTGCTGGAATTATAGGCGTGAGCCACCTCACCTGGCCTATAGCCTTTTTCCTATATCTCTTTCTGTGTGTATGTATTTATTTATTTTTTAGAGACAGGGTTTTTCCATGTTGGTCGGGCTGGTCTCAAACTCCCAACCTCAGGTGATCCACCTGCCTCAGCCTCCCAAGGTGTTTAGATTACAGGCGTGAGCCACTGCACCTGGCCCTCTTTCTGTATTTCTTAAATTATCTATATGAATGCATGTTAACTTCACATTTGGAAAAGGAAAATAAATTTCTTTTCATTTCAGAAAAACATTTAAAAGTTGTGAAATTCCCAGGGGAAAACTCAAGAATCAGTCCCTTGTATTAACTGCATAATGAACAAATTTCTTTTTGTAGCCTTTCTCTTTTATGACTTTTCTGCCTGGTTTTAGGATTTCTAGAGTGACATTTTATATCTAAGAGTAGGCTCAATGATGAAGTAAAGTATTTGACTATGGGCTAGGCGTGGTGGCTCACGCCTGTAATCCCAGCACTTTGGGAGGCTGAGGCAGGCGGATCATCTGAGGTCGGGAGTTCGAGACCAGCCTGACCAACATGAAGAAACCCTGTCTCTATTAAAAAAAAAGAAAAGAAAAGAAAAAAGAAAAAATATTTGACTATGACTTGATTTCCCCATTAATAAAAAGACCAAAATTGCTTTGTTAGTTATATGGAATATCCTTTGAGACCGATGCATAATAAAAGCAATTGTCTACACGTTTCCTGAAAATATGTACGTCTATTATGTGCCAATTAAAACATTTTAAAAGTGATGGTGTAGGCCAGGTCCAGTGGCTCACATCTGTAATCGCAGCACTTTGGGAGGCCGGGGTGGTGGGGGATCACTTGAGCCCAGGAGTTTGAGACCAGCCTGGGCAACGTAGTGAGACCTTGTCTTTACAAAACATAAAAAATTAGTGGGATGTGGTGTGGCATGACTGTGGTCCCAGCTTCTCAGGAGGTTAAGGTGGGGGCATTGCCCAAACCCAGAAAATCAAGACCATAGTGAGCTGTGATTGTGCCACTGCACTCCAGTCTGGGCAACAGAGTGAGACCCTGTCTCAAAAAATCAAACAAACAAAAAGTAATTGTCTATATAGAACACTTTATTGTTTAAATAGTTTGCAATATGGGTGCATAACATGTACATTACATCAGATGGTTATCAGTGTTCTGTCTCTTTCCCACATTCAGATGTATCAGAACACAGATGGCCGTGTTTCGGAACGTCCTCACACCTACCAAAACAGGCGACCTTTCAGTAGAGAGATGGATTCGGGGCCACTCTCTCCGCAGGCTCACGTGGAAGATTCATAGAGGAACAATTCAGTCTTAAGGACTTCATCCCTCCCCTAACCCTAACAAGATTAATTTCATTACTAAAAGAAAATCTATTATCAACTGCTGCTTCGCCGAACTTTTCTCTGGAAGCTGTCTGCATTTACTCTTTTTTTCAAATGGAATTTTGTAAAATCAAATAATCCTGTCACAAGGCAGGAGGAGCTAATAATGAACTTTCTTGGAGCATCGACTTGCATCCAAGGCCTTCTCAGGCCGGCTTGAGTGAATTGTGTACCTGAAGTATAGTATATTCTTGTAAATACATAAAACAAAAGCATTTTGCTAAAAAGAAGCTAATATGATTTTTTAAGATCTATGTTTTAAAATAATATGTAACTTTTTCAGCTATTTAGTGATATATTTTATGGATGGGAATAAAATTTCTACTATAGAATTGACTGTTATTGAATTATTTACATGGTATAATTAGGGAAGGTCTTAACTGGAGTTCATGAACCCCCTGAAATTGTGCACCCATAGCCACCTACACACTGCTTCCAGAGCACGTGTGCTTTTACCCCAGGATATAAGGAATGTGTAGGCAGCCATGGTATCACAGCCTAAGATTTCTGCAACAACAAGGGTTCATCATAAACAGCAAGTTTATAAAGAATAGGTATTCTAGCATAAACAGTAATACATCACCTAGACAACTGTGGCAGCGTTCCCAGACTCAGGGGCAGTCAGAAGTAACATGGAGGATTAGTATTTTCAATAAAGTTACTATTGTCCCCACAGTACCCATTTATTTATTTATTATTTAATGTTTTAGTGATGGGGTCTCACCCTGTCACCCAAATTGGATTGCAGTGGTGAGATCACAGCTCACTACAGCCTCAAACTCCTGGCCTCAAGCGATCTTCGATCACTTCTGAGTAGCTGGGACTACAAACACATGCCACCACACCCAGCTAATTTTTAAAATTTTGTGTAGAGACAGTGTCTTGCTATGTTGTGCAGGCTGGTCACAAACTCTTGGCCTTAAGCAATCCTCTTGCCTCAGCCTCCTAAAGTGCTGGGATTACAGGTGCCAGCCATGGTGCCTGGCTCCCTTTGTTCTTTGAGGCTTAGCACCCTTCATCCCGTAGGCTTATGAACTTGGCTTGTTCCTCACCCCCTCACTTACACGACAGGTGCCATCAAATTCTGCCTCTTCATTCTCCTCGACCTCCTGTTGTGTGTAGTGGTGAGCACAAGTGTTCTGCAATCAGTCAGCCCAGGTCGGAATTTTCTTTCCACCTGGTCTTAGCTGTGTCACCAGGGGCAAGTCACTCAACTTCTCTAGTCTCCGTTTCCTTTTCTGGAAAATGAGACCACTAATAGCATCTCTTTTATAGAGTTGCTAGAAGAATTAGATGATTTAAATATGTAACGTATGTAGCATAGAAATATAGAACATAAACATATACATCATGTACATCAATGCCTGGCACCTCAGTGTGACCTAATGGCATCATTTGTGCTTTCCTTTATAGTTTTAATCCTTGCCTAGTAGCCGGTAACCATAAACTCCCTTAGATTACCAGTCCTTTTTATGGCAGCAGTGGCCACCTGCAGTGGTCATTGTGACGATGCCAGCTGTAGTGTGGGAGCTGCAGGGTCTGTGAGCGCCACGGAGCTGGCAGGAGCCCCGCCCCCCTTTGAGACGGCAGGGGGGAGCCCCGCCCCCCTTTGAGACGGCAGGCGGGAGCCCCGCCCCCCTTTGAGGCGGCAGGCGGGAGCCCCGCCCTCCTGGGAGCAGCTGCGGGCTGCGGACTCAGGCGTCCCTGCACTCTCAGCCGGGGAAGCCCTCCCTGTCCCCTTGCTTAGAAGAGCCTGCCCTTGCTGTCTGGCCTCTTCTCACTCCCGGTGGCACTCAGATTCTGGAGCAAAGTTGAGACAGCGCGGGTGCTGTCGCCACCCTACCGGGTGTGTGCACACAGTGGTCAGAAGCTTGGTCACTTGCCCAGGCACCCTTCCTGCCTCTGCGTCTGGCTCGCCCTTGGTGGGTGTGGGATCTGGGCCCGTAGGGCAAGCTGCGGAGCCAGGCTTCTGGACTGAATGGGCGGAATAAGCCCGGAGGCTGCGAGGAATACTCAGGCAGAAGGCACCGTGGGCCGTAAAGGTTTCCGGCCTGCAAAGCAACAGCCCGAGGATCCCGTGACTCCATCCCCACCTAACTCTTCCTCCAATCTCTTTGTCTACAGTGTTTTCTCTAAGCCACTGCCACATTCATCTTCCTAAAGTACTGATTTGCATATTTTGCTGCCTGCAGGGCTTCCTGGGGTCTAGCTGCAAAAGCCACGCTCTCTTCCTAGCACTCCCCACGCGCTCACAGCTTGGGCCTCAGCGTTGCTCAGCTCTGGCTGCCTAGCCTGTCTCTCTAGTGTGTATGTCTTGAACATTCCCAGGTCTTCCTTTTTGTCACCCTCCCTCTTCTTGGGATGTCAGCTTCTACGCTTCCTATTTACTGCCTTGCTTCCTGACCAGATTTCAGCTCTTTCTTTTCCTTCAGTTTCCCCACCCATGAGTGATGGTTTCCTGCACTGAAATCCTGTAAGGGCTCTTGGTCTGTATCTTAACGTAGAGCCTGCCTACCTTACGCTGTTATTTATCTTCTTAAGTAAATGTCCTGTCTTCTCCACAGGATTTTTTTAAAAATTTTTTCTTTTTTACAAAGATGGGGTTTCACCATGTTGGTCAGGCTGGTCTTGAACTCCAGACCTCAGGTGATCCGCCCGCCTTGGCCTCCAAAGTGCTTGGATTACAGGCGTGAGCCGCCACGCCCGGCCTCTCAACAGGATTTTAAGAAGTTTGAAAGCAGATAAGATTTATGCCAAGCTGTACGCTTAACTCTGATTTGTGTATACACACAGTCAAGATACAATAAGTATACATAGTCAATCACTTTTTTACCTACTCAAGTAAAAACATAAAATGTGCTTGATGCTAAAAATCAAATCATTTTTATTTTTACCTGTAATAATAAGTGAAACCTTTTATTTGCACAACTCAAATCCCAGAATACTTCTTCCAGAGAACTACTGATAAAGTTTGAGGTATTGGCTGGGTGCAGTGATTCATACCTGCAATCTCAGCACTTTGGGAGGCTGAGATGGGAGGATCATTTGAGGCCAAGAGTTCAAGATCAGCCTGGTCAAACTAGCTGGGCGTGGTGGTGTGTACCCATAGTCCCTGCTACTTGGGAGGCTATGGTGGGAGGATCGCTCAAAGGAGTTCAAGGCTGTGGTGAGCCATGATCACACAATCGCATTCCAGCCTGGGGGACAGAGTGAGATCCCGTCTCTGAAAAAATAAAGAAGTTTGAGGTATATTTCTCCCATCTTATTAAATATATTTACACTGAACACACATATTTACACACACGCACACACACACATCTTTGTTTTTTAGGTAAATGAAATCACACTGGCCATATTGTCAAATATGTCTTTTGTTCTTTACAATGTGTCAATATTTGCCCAATATGCATATCTGTGAAGCCCTTGTTATGTGCTAGTCATTGTGCAGGAAACTAGATGCATATTACCTCACTTATCTTCATAACTGCCTTATGAAGTAAGCCCTAAACTTCTACCAATTTTTTCTGAGGAAATTGAAACCCGAGTTAATAACTTGCTGTCTCCAATCCGCTGTTAAGACTTACCTTGACACAACTGTTGGGTTCTACTATTACATGGTTTTCTGTATTTATTTTTATGTTTCAGCTTTCTGTAATTCTCATTTTGTCTCTTTCTCACACCCGTCTTTATTCTCTATTGTGGTAAAAAACACATAAAATGTACCGCCCTAACCATTTTTAAGTATGAATGGAATCATTTTAAGTATATTCACACTGTTGTGAAACAGATCTCCAGAGTTCTTTTCATCTTGCAAATATGAAACTCGGCACCTTTTAAATACTAACTCCTCATTCCCCCTTACCCTGGTCCCTGGCCACCACCATTCTCCTCTCTGTTTCGGAATTTGACTGCTTTAGGGACCGCCTATAAATTGAATCATATAATACTTGTCCTTTCGTGTCTGGCTTATTGCCTTAGCGTAAGGTCCTCAAGGTTCATCTGTGTTACACGTGTCAGAATTTCCTTCCTTTTTGAGGCTGAGTAAGGTTCCTTTGTATGTATTTACCACATTTTATTTATCTATTCATCCTTCCATGAGCTTTTGGGCTGCTTCCACCCCTGGGTTATTGTGAATATGCCTCTATGAACATGGTGTGCAAATATCTCTTCAAGATCCTGCTTTAGGCGGGGTGCGGTTGCTTATGCCTGTAATCCCAGCACTTTGGGAGGCCGAGGCAAGTGGATCACCTGAGATCAGGAGTTCAAGACCAGCCTGGCCAACATGGTCAAACCCCATCTCTACTGAAAATACAAAAAATTACCTGGGGGACAGAGTGAGATCCTGTCTCTCAAAGAATAAAAAAGTTTGAGGTATATTTCCCCCCTCTTCTTGTTAAATATATTTACACTCAGCTTTGGGAGGCTGAGGCACAAGAATCGCTTGAATCCGGGAGGCAGAGGTTGCAGTCAGTCAAGATCACTGTACTCCAGCCTTGGAGACAGGGTGAGACTCTGTCGTAAAAAAAAAAAAAAAAGACTTGCTTTCAATTCTTTTGGGTAAATCTTCAGACGTGGGATTGCTGGATCATAAAGTAGTTATATTTTTAACTTTTTGTTGTATTTATTATTATTATTAATTTTTATTATTGGTAGAGATAGGGTCTCGCCATGTTGCCTAGGCTGATCTCAAACTCCTGGCCTCAAGCAATCGTCCCACCTCAGCCTCCTGAAGTGCTGGGATTACAGGTGTGAGCCACCACACCGGATCCACATTTGCTATTTGTAAAGACCCTTACTGCAGTGCTCATGTGTTTCTTCGGCCATCCAGTATCAATTCCCATTTCACAGCAGTAGCACTGTGATTCGGGATATTACTTCTCCCTACCATAATGCAGTTTGTGGGGACTTTAGTCAGGTAGCTTTGCCTTCTAGCCAAGGAGGATCCTTGAACCCAAGGCTAATCAACTTCTTTTCTTGTTCTGGAATTTTATACTTTGGCTAGATTCAGGCAAGGACGAAAAAGATTTGGAGCTTATTCACACAGTTTCAGTCTCAAAGAGTGGCAAGCAGTTCTAACTTTCTAGATCCCTGGAGCTGTTCTGGTCTCTTTTCTTTCCCCAGCCTGGTCTCCAGGCTTCCTCTGAGCCACCCAGTATTGTTTTAGCAAATCCTCTTCTGATGTCATGAGGCCAGGTCTGCCTCTGCTGCTTACAACTTGAGAAACTTGCGATGAGTCCACGTGTGCTGACTCACGGATTCCTCGGCAGAACTGAGGCTTTCGTCTACTTTGCCTTTTGTTTGTTTGTTTGTTTAAAGACAGAGTCTCATTCTGTCTCCCAGGCTGGAGTGCAGCGGCACAATCTCAGCTCACTGCCACCTCGACCTTCTTGGCCCAAGCCATCCTCCCACTTCAGCCTCCTGAGTAACTGGGACTACAGGTGAGCATCAGCAGGCCCAGTGAATTTTTCATTTTTAGTGAAGATGGAGTCGCAGTATGTTATTCAGGCCAGTCCCAAACTCCTGGGCTCAAGCGAGCCTCCTGCCTTAGCCTCCTAAAGTGCTGGGATTACAGGCGTGAGCCACCTAGCCAGGCTTGCTTTCCCTTCTCCAGCATGTCCTCTTTGGTTTGGTCGGCTAATGGTTTTTCCAGCTTTGAATGCTACACTAATTTATTTTCATTTTTATAGTTTTCTATTATCTGGATAGGATCTGAGGAGGGAGTGGAGTCACAAGTGTTTAGTAAGCCTGTTTGAACTGCTTGTCACAAAATGCTTGCTGGTAGGGAGGAAAATAAATGTGAGTTAACACTTATAGAAATGCCCTCCTTTCCCTTCTGCCAAACTGATTTCGTTCAGGACACATATACTTTTTGTGTTTTTTAGACAGAGTCTTGCTCTGTTATCCAGGCTGGAGTACAGTGGTACGATCTTGGCTCACTGCAGCCTCTGTCTCCTGGGTTCAGGCAATTCTTGTGCTTCAGCCTTCTGAGTAGTGGGGATTACAGGCACATGCCACCATGCCCAGCTAATTTTTGTATTTTTAGTAGAGACAGGTTTCACCATGTTGGCCAGGCTAGTCTCGAACTCCTGATCTCAAATGATCCGCCCTCCTCAGCCTCCCAGAGTGCTGGGAATTACAAGTATGAGCCACCATGCCCAGCCACTTGCACATTTTCAATATTACTTCTCTGATCAAAGCCAAAAAATACATTTATACCTAGCATCACCAACGGAGCCCACTCATTGCAGTGTGCAGTATGAAAGTCACCAAAGGATTTCCTTGAAAGTGAATTTTCTTTAGTCTGTGAGCTTTATAAAAATGGAATCATATAAATCTCCAGATCCTTCATTCCTAAAAAGAAATCAACATGATGCTTTTAGGATTCATTTACGGTATTAACATGGAGCTGAAGTATTTTTGTTTTGCTGATGTACTGTATAAAAAGAGAATTACACTATTCATTCTTACACTAATAACGTGTGAGTAGTGTTTTGGGCTGATAGTTTGGCTGGATAGTGGCTCACCGCTGTTCTTCCTGTTACTGTACTTTATTTATCTATTTTTGAGGCAGGATCTCATTTTGTTGCCCAGGCTGGAGTGCAGGGGTGCAATCAACTTACTGCAGCCTTGAACTCCGGGGCTCAAGACATCCTCCCACCTCAGCCTTCCGAATAACTGGGACTACAGGCACCTGCCACCACACCTGGCTAATTTTTCAGGGTCTTGTCATGTTGCCCAGGTTGGTCTTGAACTCCGGGGCTCAAGCGATCTGCCTGCCTCTGTTTCCAAAAGTGCTGGTTGACAGGTGTCAGCCACCGTGCCTGGCTGCTGCTGTGCTTTGGAACGTTTCTTTCGTATGTGCCTAATCTAATATTTAAAAGGCGGCCAGGCGCAGTGGCTCACGCCTGTAATCCTAGCACTTTGGGAGGCCGAGGTGGGTGGATCACTTGAGGTCAGGAGTTCAAGACCAGCCTGGCCATCATGGCAAAACCCCATCTTAAAAAAAAAAAAAAGGCAACATTCTCTGAGGAATGATGGCACTTAAAAACCTCTTAAGGAGAAATGAAAATCGACTCTTATTAAACCCAACTCTTACCACAGATTCGATTTCAGTTTGGGTCAAGTTTTGTCTCTGACCTAACTACCTATTTTTATCACCGAGGAGGAATATTCCTACACAGGTGCTGTGCGAAGACAGCCCTTTTCCACCAGGACTTTGTAATCTTGCCAGCAGGTGGCGCCCTAACACTGCTTTCTTTCTCTTTTTTCTTTCTTTTTTTCTTTCTTTCTTTCTCTCTCTCTCTTTCTTTTTTATTATTATACTTTAAGTTCTGGGGTAGATGTGCAGATTGTGCAGGATTGTTACAAAGGTATACACATGCCATGGTGGTTTGCTGACTCTATCCTGGCCCCCCTCTCTCCCACGCCCACATCATCTACATTAGGTATTTCTCCTAAAGTTATCCTTCCACAGGGACATGGATAAAGCTGGAAACCATCATTCTCAGCAAACTGACACAAGAACAGAAAACCAAAGAACAGAGAACCACAGTTCTCACTCGTAAGTGCGTGTTGAACAATGAGAACACATGGACACAGGGAGGGGAATATCACACACCGGGGCCTGCTGCGGGGTGGGGGAGCTAGGAGAGGATTAGCAGCACTATTTTAAAAAATTGATCTCAGGCCCCAGGCCTGACTTCACCACCATGCTCTGCCTGGGGGAGGAAGCCCCAGCTGGGAGGGGCACGGGGCCCTGGGGGCCAAGGGTTCCCAGTTCCTTCCCTGTTGGAGCAATTGTGGGCAAATGAACCCATCTGTCAGAACCGCAGTTCCTCCCAGGATTTTTATGGCCAAATGAGGCAGCACCCAGGGCAGTGCTGGTCAGCAGGTGGCACCTTCTGTTCCTGCTCCTCAGTGTTTGTGGACAGTCTTTCTGGGTTCTGGAAGGGACCTGTGGAAGGTCAGGGAGTGCTCTTTCACTGGCAGCTGAGGAGACCCGCCTGCAACTGTTTATCTGTGACCATTTTTGCTCCTGTTCCTGAGCCCCAAAACACACTCAGCGGGGAAGCCTAGTGTTCCTCTCTTCCCCAAAAACCCCTGTCAGGTGTCCACACTGTCTCCAGCCCAGAAAGCTGTGGGCTAGAGGAGAGATTCTGGGTGGAAAAGACACCTCCTGCTGAGCTCGAAGCAGGAGATCACCTCGTTAAAGCTTCCCTGACATGTGCAAGATTATCAACCTCCCCAGCCCCATCTTCAGTGTTCTGCCTAGACGCCCAGCCAGGATTGCTCACCCTGAATGGTCTCCCTTTCTAGGAGGCCCAGGGTTCTGGCGTGGCCAGATCTGGCCGACAGCAGACTCTTCTGTACCAAGAACATCTCCATGAGCTCAAGAAACAGTAGTTCTTAGAGTGTTCAGGCCTCGGGTGAAGCAATCTTCTGTTTCATTCTTGCTATTCAGACAGCCTTGGGCTACGGCAGCAATGCTGTATCCACAGGGCCAGGTACAGGCTGCCCAACAGCATGGACTCAGCAGTGACAGTGGCCAGGAAGTCCCAAGGCCTCCATCCTGGGGTTCCGTGCAGCACAGACTGGGGAGGAGGGCCGTTGTCCTTCCAGGGTCTGAGGCGTCTGTCATGGTTTTCTTCTGCAGCAAGCTCTGGTCATCCGAGACTCCGAGAAGAAGACAATCCCTGCAGAGCAGCTGGTGGTGGGGGACATAGTGGAGGTCAAAGGAGGGGACCAGATCCCCGCAGACATCAGGGTGCTGTTCTCTCAGGGGTGTCGGGTAAGTCGCGGGGGCATCCACCCTGAGCACCATGCTTCAAACTCGCTGGCTCTGTTGTCTTTCCCGGCGTCAGTATAAGAGGCAGGGAATGAGGTACCTAGCTTTGAACCACTTTCAACCTTTCTTCTAGGTGGATAACTCGTCTCTCACGGGGGAGTCTGAGCCCCAGCCCCGCTCCTCTGAGTTTACCCATGAAAACCCCCTGGAAACAAAGAACATCTGCTTCTATTCCACAGCCTGTATGGAAGGTAAGGTCACTGGCTCTCAGGCCACATGTCCACCTGTGTCCCTTCTCCCTCCTGGGCTCTCAGGTCTGTCCTTCACCACACCTTGTTACGAAGCTCATCCCAGAGGAAGCGTGAAGCTGAAGGGCCTAGAGGACAATGCTTGACCTTTGTCATGCTGTGTGCCTATTGATCATGCCAGCCCCCAGAGAGGGCTGCAAGCCAGCTGCATGCCCCTTCTAGCTGAGGACCCCTGAAATAAAACGTCTACTTCCTCTATAGGCACCGTCACCGGCATGGTCATCAACACGGGTGACCGCACCATCATTGGCCATATTGCTTCATTGGCCTCAGGAGTCGGAAATGAGAAGACGCCCATTGCCATTGAGATCGAGCACTTTGTTCATATTGTGGCAGGAGTGGCCGTCTCCATCGGCATCCTTTTCTTCATCATCGCAGTGTCCCTGAAGTACCGAGTCCTGGACTCCGTCATCTTCCTCATTGGCATCATTGTGGCCAATGTGCCCGAGGGCCTCCTGGGCACTGTCACTGTGAGTCCATGCTGTTGAGCAGCCTGCGCCCGGCCCTGTGGACAGAATTGCTGCTGGGGAGGCACCCACACAAACTGCAGTCTGCCCCAGTTTTAGAGCATCACACCCTCCCTACCAGGGACAAACATGGAACATTCTGAATAGACCATTTTTTACAGAGACAAAAGAAATTGGCGTATTTTTAATATTTGAATTCGTTTTCCCTGGAAACGTTATGTTTTCAATCTGCATTTCACATAGCTAACTCTGCCCCTTAAGATCTAGATAAGACAGGCTCCACCATTCACAGATTTTCCAGAAGCATGGTGCCTTCCCCATATTTCTTTGGCCGTTTCTACAACTTAGGCATTTAGGTGCATTGCCACCGTCCACTTCTCTCTCTTAGGCAAGAAAAAAAAATTCCTCCCATTTTATCTGCAGAGGACTCCAGCCCTTTCTTGGCCAGCCCTAGACTCAGCTCCGGCTCTGTTTGTACCAGCCCATGTCATTCAGTCCCTGGACAAGACTCCCTCTTCCCCAGTCTCTGCTGTGGGGGTCCCCAGGGGTAGGAGAAGATGGTGTTCATGTCCAGTTTTGTGACTACATGATCGTTGTCCTGCTATTGTCCTGATCAAAGGAAAGAGAAGAAGTGTTTGAATTCCAGGTCTCTTCTGACTCCAGGAGTTAGTAATTTGGAGAAATTGGAGCCAAAAGAACCCTTTGAGACTTGGAGGTTTAAAATAATCTTTAAAATATGGAGCTTTTAAGATGAAACAACATAAGGCTGCTGAATTCCTCAAAGCAACAAGTGTGTTCTTTGGGACAATCTCTTTGGCATGCACCAGTCAGTCTCTCTTACACACTCCTGCTTGGGGACCACAGGAGGTGTCATGAGTGTGCATGAGCACCAGCAGCCACAGCAGCATTGTCTGTGTTTGCTGCTGTGGGTATCTTGTTTTCTTCAAGTTATGAAGGGACAAGAAAAGTGTCTCATGTTTAATCTTTAAAAAAGGATTGTGGCATAGAGGGCTTTCGGTGGCCTATAAGCCACCAGGTCAGCTTAGCTGTGTCGGCAACCACACCTCTTCCCTAAAACTAGTCCAGCTGTCTCCTAAAATTCAATCACAGCTAACTTTGGCTGTTTCTGTATCATTGGATCTGAGTTCAAATGAGGATATTTCCCAAAGCATCCTTCCCTCTCCTGTTAGGTGACCCTGTCACTGACAGCAAAACGGATGGCCAAGAAAAACTGCCTGGTGAAGAACCTGGAGGCCGTGGAGACCCTCGGCTCCACCTCCATCATCTGCTCAGACAAGACTGGGACACTGACCCAGAACAGGATGACAGTGGCCCATCTGTGGTTCGACAATCAGATCTTTGTGGCTGACACCAGTGAAGACCATTCAAGTAAGTCTTATGGAGCGCTCGGTCTGGCCAAAGCTGTGGACTTCATCCTGAGTCTGAGCTGAGCACGCAGCAGGGTCTGCAGCTGGAAGATTGCTGGACAGTGACTCGTGGACGGCCAGCCCAACTCACAGCAGCCACTGTTCTTTCTCTGTCTTCCAGACCAAGTCTTTGACCAAAGCTCTAGTACTTGGGCTTCCTTATCCAAGATAATAACATTGTGTAACCGAGCTGAGTTCAAGCCAGGACAGGAAAATATCCCCATCATGAAGGTAACGCTTCTGCAGCACTCGGTCTTAAATCACAGCCAGTTTGTAGTCACTTGGTCCGGTGATTGGGTGCTTGATTTCATCTCTCCACTTGCATAAAGTTTGTCCAGTGCTTGCAGGAGCAAGCTGGACTCACACAAGACAGGCAGAAAGTTTTCTTCATGCTTACCAGCTTTGAGAAATACAAAGATGCTTAAAAGGTTTCAGAATATTGCTTTAGGGCCTTTAGAAAATTCTGGAAATGAATACACCTTTCAATTACTTTCCTGACTTCTCTGCCAGCTAAGTGGATGTAATCAAAGTTCATCTTAAGATACATGCCATTCATGGAAGTTTAAAATGTGATTGGATAAAATAAAAGGACTGATTCGGCACATCTTCCTGTTAACTAGGATATGGCTTCGGAAGGAGCTCTAAAGCGTCCCAGAATATCGGAACATACAATAAACTCTCCCCTCCCTCCCTCTCCTACTTCCCTCCTTCCCTTTCTCCCTTTTCTTCTCCATCTCAGTGAGTCACTGACTCTATATTCTCCTGGCGTTTCTATTTGCAATCTGTTTCTTTCTCTGACTCTTTTTCTTTCTTCTTTTTTTTTTTTTGTTGTTGTTTTTTGGTTTTCTCTCCATCAGACAGCTCATTAATATTCTTTTTGGCCAACTGCTTCTTTGTCAGTATCTTCCACATCTTTATGTCCAGTTCTAATTTCTTACCCAAACTCCAACCTGGATCTCCAGCTGGCTGTGTGCTTCCACTAGGAATTTCCACAAATCATGGTCATTAACTCCCACCTGTACCCAGCCTGGCTGCACATCAGTGTCTTGCCCCATTTTCTAATTTTCTATGATGTAGCCATTCTGTTTGTCATTGGGCCAGAACATTTGGAAGTCATCTTTGACTGTCTCCTTTCCTTATATCCAATGAGTCACCAAGTTCTATCATTCTTGCTTCAAAATATATGTAACTTTACATGACTATTTATCAGCAGTACCTTACATCTAAATAGCTGTGTCAACCTCTGATTTCTGGAAGGTTTTCTTCTCTGAGTATCGGCAACCCACCTATCTATCAAGATCTAGTTCATAGCTGCTTTTTCCCATGGAACCTTCAGTCATCACAGAGATCCAGCGTCTCTGAACATCCCTAATGCCAGTAGGTGGCACCATCGTTTACATGGTTACCACTGTCTTGGGGCCTCCCTGATTATCACGTGACAATATCTTGTCTCTGGAAGAAGGATCAGGGGGTGTTTTGGGTCCTGTGCTGAGGGCATGTTGGTTCATTAAATATGTGCTGAAAATATTTTTCTCTTTTGATTCCCAGAAAGCTGTGATTGGAGATGCCTCAGAAACTGCTCTTTTAAAATTCTCAGAGGTCATTTTGGGTGATGTGATGGAAATTAGAAAAAGAAACCACAAAGTAGTTGAAATCCCTTTTAACTCTACTAATAAATTTCAGGTGAGTTTTTCCTCACAACCAGCTGTCTCTGTTATTGGCAGGGTGACCTTTCTACTTGCATATATCCTTTGCTTAACTCATATCAAAATATGAGGATACCTGACATCAAAGACAGTCATCAGGGATACAGCACCCAGGCACATGGTCCCCCAGGTCAAGCTCCTTCCTAGGAGCTTGCTGGCCTCCTTCCTAGCCATGAAGCAGGACAGAGAAAGAAAGAAAGGCAATGATCTCATCAGGGCCTGGCTGCTGCTATGAATGAGCCACGGTCACAGGCACATTCTTCTCCCTCTCTCTCTCTCGCACACACACACTCACACTCACACTCACACACTCTCATACCACCACTACCAGGTACCTTCTGCCATGAGGAACATCAGCCACACCCCAAAACATAAATGCCAGGTGGGCAGCGGGGAGGCTGAACAGCTGCGCACACCCCAGATGCATCAGGCCCTTGACCTACGTGATCTCCTTCCACGTTCACATCAGGCCTGTGAGTTAGGACTCACTAATCCTGACACATAGAGGCAGAGGCAGGCCCTTAGAAAGTGTTGAGAGACCAGAGTCCCACAGCCCAGTGTTCTCAAGCCTGACTCCAAGTCCACGATTCTTCCACCATCACACAGAGGGAGCGAGGCACAATTCAGGCCACAGGAGCAAGCCCTGCCCTTTGGGGAGACCGGTGAGCAGTCCCTCAGGTGACAGTCCTATCGATTTCTGGGGCCATCCCCTATGCTGTGGGTGGGAGTCTCCTTTCCACCCCCTGCTCAGGTAGAAGAAGGCCATCCTTGCCTGGTTATGTCAGCATGCAGACCTGGCCGACAGTCATCTGTTGCATCCTCCCCATGTTAAGACAAATGGCAGTTGAGAGCCCCAGGTCCTGAGGCAGATGGGATTTCCCAGAGTCCATGCGGAAAGCAGAATCAGGACTTGGGCTTTGCATAACAGTAAAGTATAGAAATGGGATAACCACAACTGTATGTGTGGAGGTTTCTGGTGATTATCTACCCATCTTTGTTCAAATGGAATTTAGGGTTAGAGAAGAACTCTTTTTTGTTGTTGTTAGAATAAGTTTCACTCTTGTCATCCAGGCTGGAGTGCAATGGTGCAATCTCAGCTCCCTGCAACCTCTATCAACTGGGTACAAGCAATTCTCCTGCCTCCCTAGTAGCTGGGATTACAGGCATGCACCTCCACACCCAGCTAATTTTTTGTATTTTTAGTAGAGATGGGGTTTCACCATGTTGACAGGGTTGGTTTCTAATTCCTGGCCTCAGGTGATCCACCCACCTCGATCTCCCAAAGTGCGGGGATTACAGGCATGAGCCACCGCACCTAGCCTAGAGAAGAACTCCTGTGTTGCAAACGTCTTCTTTGTGGACAGTGAGCAAATGGAGAACTAGTTAGCTAAATAGACAACCAACCAGAAACATATGATGTGAAATGCTCAAGCCAAGAAACCACATATCTTATATAAAACCTAAGTGAAAACAGAGTGGGTAATAGTCCTAAAAGCACAGTAATAATAGGAGCTGTTCTGTGCTAATTTCCACACATATTAAGTCATTCATTCTCAGGATGACGCCGTGGGGTAGGTAGAGGGTGGGGAGGTTGAGGTGCAGCGCATCAGCGCACAGTGTGAAGATGGGGTTAGATGATGTCTCCATCAGCAGCAGGACTTGGAGCCCTGCTGAAGCTCCATCTTCCATGGTAAAGGCATGCTCTGTTGTGAAAAAGGAGAAAAAGCAAGTTCCATGAGGCCTTGTGTACAAGTTGGAGGAGACAGTGGTACATAGAGTGGGACTAGAAAGGGGAGAGGGGCCTGTGTGAGTTCCCACTGAAGAGGTCGAAGATGCTGTCTGGATGCTGTTGGGGTCGTTTTGTATCTACACGTGAGCAGCGCTCAGCCTCACCAGGGCTTAGACGTCACGGCCTTAGAAGGAGATGTCTCTGCTTGAAGGAAAGAAAGTGGAAAGCCTGTGTTTCACTGATTAGAATAGTGATGCCCCAAACACATCGGTCCATGAAAACATTTAAACAGTTTATCGCAAATTGGAAAATGTTTTATATAAAGATGAATGTGTTTGATTTAAAGGATTATCCTTTGTACCCTCCATGATTAAGGGCAGGGACTCTGGAGCCTACTGGCCTAGGCTCACATCCCAACTCAGCCACCAGATAGCCACCTTTGCTCAGTGATCTTGAGCAAAGCATTGAACTTCTGTGCCTCAGTTTCCTCCTTCGTAAAAGGGAATACTAATAGTACCCATGGCCTTAAGATTGTTTTGAGGATAAATGAGTTGATGTGGACAGCACTTAGAACAGTGCCTGGTTATGTGGTACACACCATAAAAGTGTTTTGTATTATCCCTATGTTTTAAATGCCACTGCGCACCAGCCTGTGTGCCAGAGTGGAACCAAATCTCAAAAAAAAAAAAAAAAAAAAAAAAAATCAACAGTGAGAGAAAGAAAAAGAGAAGGCCCACGTTTTAGAAAGTGATGTAATAACAGATGGGAGATTTTTTTGCTTGGTTGGTTGGTTTTCTCAGTGTCTTTACTTGGCCATTAAAAAAAGCAGCAGCAGCAGCTGGTAACCCTACCAGCCTGATACTTCTTTTTGCACTCACCTTTGCTCTCATCTTTGCTACCCAAAAGTCTAAGAAATACTGATTTGTAAATTACTGTTAGACCCAAAATGGTGGCACTTTTTCTTTTTCTTTTTTTTTTTTTTTGAGATGGAGTCTCACTCTGTCTTGCAGGCTGGAGTGCAGTGGCATGATCTCGGCTCACTGCAACCTCCGCCTCCAGAGTTCCAGTGATTCTCCTGCCTCAGCCTCACGAGTAGCTCGGACTATGACCAGCTAATTTTTTTGTGTATTGTTTAGGAGAGATGGGGTTTCGCCATATTGGCCAGGCTGGTCTCGAACTCCTGACCTCATGATCCACCCACCTCGGCTTCTCAAAGTGCTGAGATTACAGGGATGAGCCACGGCCCCCAGCCCCACTTTTCTTTGTAACTTATTTTCTCCCAAACACTCCAGCTTCCTGAGATTCCTCTTGAGTGCTTAGAAGAGCACCTGGCTTATCATAAGGGATAGATAAGTTAGTCACTTTATTCCTGTGTACAGATTTTTTTTTTTTTTGCATATCTTATTAGGATGGATCTGGAAGTAGAATTGCTAGGTGAAGAGCATTTCTATTACAATTGAGACTCCTGTGACTCAGCTGTCGTCCTGAAAGACTATACGTGAAAGTATCCACTTCCTCACCACCCCACCCCACCCCCATTTTCTATTACATCCAACCAGGAAAACTGGGCAGAGAGTGAGATGAAGAGGCGCAGGAATTCCTGCTGGCTTGTGCCCTTCTGAGCTCAGAATAGTTTGGGTCTGAAAGATGGCTGCTCCCCACAGGGAGGTTGAGGAGGTGAGATGCAGAGGCTCGCAGCCCCCTAACTCTCATGGGCACCCTGGGAGATATTGCTCAAGGCACAAGATTTCACATGCTGATGACCACATCTGGCCTCTCTAAAGCGGCCCATTTTGCTTGAAAGATAAACTTGACTTATGCAGATTCCAACTCACGGTGCCTCACTGTGGGCTGAGGCCAAGTCTAGATCTTTTCACCTTACGTGGCCACAGAAATAAAAAGGGCAGACGTGCTGAGGATGCCATTGTTCCCCTTCCTTCTTTACATTTAATGGACCAATAGAGAAGAAGGAATGTGTTTCGCCTTTCTGTAGGTAACACACTTGGTTCATTCCTTCCCAGCTCTCCATCCACGAGACAGATGACCCCCACGACAAGCGCTTTCTCTTGGTGATGAAGGGGGCCCCTGAGCGCATCCTAGAGAAGTGTAGCACCATCATGATCAATGGCGAGGAGCACCCGCTGGACAAGAGCACTGCCAAGACCTTCCACACGGCCTACCTGGAGCTGGGTGGGCTGGGCGAGCGTGTGCTGGGTGAGTGTGGCCGGAGGGCCCTGCCATCACCTGGTAGGCGCAGAGATGATGCAGGCCCCTTGAGGACCTGTGACCTCACCGCGTGGCTGTGGCATCCACATGAAGCGGGTGAAGGAGAACACGATAAGCAGGATGGGAACAAGGAGAGCACCAAGCAGGGTGGTGTGGCTCCAGAGAAGCTCAGGGAGGACTACGGAAGGAGGCCACATTTCAAACTGAGCCTTGGTGACTGCATTTGAGGAGGGATGGGGGAAAGTGTCCAGGGCCCAGGGAACAGCACAGGCCAATCACAGAAGCAGAATGGCATGGGGCACACGGGGTGCTGCTGGCAGGTGAGAGCACCGTCACAGAAACAGGGCTTGAGGGCTAGATTAGAGGCCATGAGATGGGGGCCTTGAACATGCGGGTGAGGAGCCAGGTTTCATCCTGCAGTGAGTCAGGGGAGCACCGTGCCGCCAGAGCAAGGTGGGCAGCATGGGGCCTGAGGAAGGACGGTCTTTGGCAGCAGCAGGGAGAGGAGAGACGTGCATCTCCATAGGAGGTGGCTGCCCTTGCTCAGGAGAAAGAGATGGGAATTTGACTGGGGTGATAGGAATGTGAAGGCGGGATCGGGGGCCAGAGACTTGGTAGAGGTAGAACTGGTAAGACTTAGAACCAATTAGAGGAGAAGAGTCTATTTAGAAATGATTAAGCTTCCTGTTTAGCAACTAGGAAGAGTGATACCAGTGAGGCAGACGAAGTGTCAGGGGGGAAGGAACCTTAGAAGTGCAACCATGGTGGGAGGAGACCAATAGGGGTGCCTGCAGCATTGTCACAGGGGACCCTGTGTCCTGCTGTCATCACTGGAGCTGGTGGAATGGTGCCCCATCAGGACCACAGAATGATGAATTCAAAGAAACAGAAGCATATGGTTGACGATCTGGCTCATTAAACAACATGGAAGTCCTTGCCAATGTAGACAGAATCTGTGGAATGTATGTTTCTAAAGGCTATTTGAGTTGGCAAAGCAGATCAAACATGAATGAAATGGTAATGTTTCAGGCATCCAATAACCCACAGCACCCGGTATTCTGCTCAGGATTGATGCCCACTTGTGTTTGACCTCTCAAAGCCTGCTCTGCTGACATTCGCAAAGCAGTGGGCCAGGCTGAAAATAAATTGGACATGAAAGCTGATCACACGATCTTGGAGGTCCCACCAGACATAAGAGTCCCTTTCATCTCAGCCTATGAGGGACTGAAGCCTTCTGAGAAACAGATGGTTCCGCCCCGTTCCTGCTGGCCTTTCTCTTGGGCTTATCTGGATCTGACACTGAACTTCATGCCCCTCCATTGAAACCCCTTGTTCCTTCACATGCTGTTTTCTCTGCTGAAAATACCCTTCCCACCTCCACCCTCCCTTTTTTCCCTAGAAATCATCTCTGCCCCTCTCAAGGTTCAGCTGGCATGTGACCTCCTTAGGGAAGGTCTCTTCTGACCCTCCAGGCAGCCGAAGTGTGGCTCTGCCCTGAGACGTGCATTGTGCTTGCTCCCTTTAACTCTGTGCCCCACTGAGCTTCCGAAGTTGAGGCCGTGCACGTTGGGTCTTTATATGCCTAGAACTCGGCAATATAGGAAGATATATTTCTAGAACATAGAGCCTAATGAGCACACAGTGAATTATATTTGGATGAAGTAATGGCTTTCCTAAAAAACTGCATTATGGAGTTGAAGAAATTAAGTGATTCTGGCTTACTCTAATGTATTGGTAAAACAGTAAAGGACTGCAGTGTATCAGCCTGTTTCCCTCTTATTTGTTTTCATTTCCTATTCTAGTTTCACTGACTCCCTAATTCATCTGTATCACAGGCTTCTGTCATCTCTACCTGCCAGCAGATGAGTTTCCAGAAACCTACTCATTTGACATAGACGCCATGAACTTTCCCACCTCCAACCTCTGTTTTGTGGGACTCTTGTCCATGATCGATCCCCCTCGGTCCACCGTGCCAGATGCAGTCACCAAATGCCGGAGTGCAGGGATCAAGGTGGGAGTCATTTTCCTGGCTCAAGAAGTTCTCTCTTTATGGCGTGTTCCTTTCTAATCATCTTTTTCATAGGAGATGATCAGTATTTAGGTGTCTTAGAGTAAATATTATAATTCCTATTTTTATTTCTAGTTTCACTGTGCTAAGGTTACTGAAAGTGTCCTGCAAAAACAGAATGATTGTGTCTATGTGGAATAAACCACAAAAACAGTAAGTGCAATGAGAAGAATCTCTTAGTGCCTTGAAGTGGCCATATCTTGCCCTAGACCATGATAAATACTAAAAGGCTTTATTGTTCAATCTTGAGGTTCAACCTCCATAATCCATGTTCATCATTACTACATTAATATTAAGACTGTTGAAGCAACATGGGGCTGCCCCAAGTAGACACTCTCTAGCCCTTTCACAAATATAAAGGGGCATCAAAGGGGAAGGGGTTTTTCCTCATGTCAGAGGAGGAAGCGTATGAAGCCTAGGAGCAAGGGCAGATCCAATGGGATTAGTGTGTCCTCCAAAGACAGTTGTCTTGTAGATCCTGAGCTGCCACTGTAATCACCAACACATTCTCCCAGGCACTATGGAGTAGGCAATACTGAGCCATCCCCACTTTGACCAACCGAGTTCTTTATTGTCCATGGGCCTTCTCGTTGTCTGTGCTCTAGGTTATTATGGTTACTGGCGATCATCCCATCACAGCCAAAGCTATTGCCAAGAGTGTGGGGATCATTTCAGCCAACAGTGAGACAGTGGAAGACATTGCACATCGCCTCAACATCCCTGTGGAGCAAGTTAACCAACGGTAAGCACAGGAGCAGCATAGCAGAAACTCCAGTTCATGCCCATGGGGCCCCACTGGCTCTAAAGAGCTGCACCTCCTGGAACAAATCAGCTTTTTACTATCAGAGTGATGCTAGGCTGGCTTGAGCTATAATTTGCATATCCATGTAGTCACTCTAATTTCACTGAGCAGCTAGTATATGCCAGGCACAGTATTAATATCATGAAATGAACCTTTATGTGTTCCTTGTTTGAAATTTCAAAATCCAGTGTGCCCTAGGCACAAAGCCGATGTGCCCAATTTAGAATAAGAAAAACTGAAACAAAGGGTTTGTGTGAAATTACTTGCCATAGATGCAGTTGCATAATTTGGAATAGTAAGAACCCTGTGGGTTGTTTCATGCAGCGCCCCCTGCACCTGACCTGAGTAAGCATCTTGGATATTTATCCACCCAGTTTTATAGCGTGTAGCTACGTAAACACACTCTCCTTTTTTATTTGGTAATAATTGGAATGGAAGTTTCCTAAGGAAAGTCTTTTTTCCTTGTTTCTCCTAATTATTTTAATCATGTTTATCCTTATTCTTTTAATTATGCTCATCCATCTGTTCATTCACTCATGTATTTATTCTTTCAACAATTATTTTTTGCATGCCGACTATATACCAGGCAAGGCCTGGAACTACAGTAGCAAAGCGAACAATACTACGTATACCCTTGGGATCTTCCCATCGAGCCAAGGAGACAGACTGAAAGCTAACAATGATGTGGTCAGTGTAATGAAGGAGAAACACAGGGCCAGGGAGCTGGGCATGCAGGAGAGTGGCCTGGACTGTGCGTGGTCTCCGGGAGACAAAGACTCCAAATTCTCAGGTTGAGAAGAAATGTTCATTAGCTGGGTTATGCTTTCACGCTTGTGGGAAGACAAGGGAAAGACCAATGCATCTCTTCAGTTTCCCCAAGCACTTAGGCCTTTTAGGGACACACAGCTGTCAGGTCGTAACAAATTACCAAGTCAGACAACCAGCCAGGGTTGGGTCCTGCCTCTGGGCATGGCAAAATTTGCTGTACATAACATCTCTCTATGAAAACAAGTTTGGGCTTGTTTATTTGTTTGATTTTGTAAAATAATCGGATTATACTTTTTTTCACTTTCCAATTTAAAAAATAAAACTTTTTTTTTTGAGACGGAGTCTCACTCTGTCTTGCAGGCTGGAGTGCAGTGGTGAGATCTCAGCTCAGCGCAACCTTTGCCTCCCGGGTTCAAGCAATTCTCCTGAGTAGCTGGGACCACAGGCATGTGCCACCATGCCTGGCTAATTTTAAAAATTTTTGTAGAGACGGGGGCTCTCACTATTTTGTCTAGGCTGATCTTGAACTCTTGGCCTCAAGTGATCCTCGTGACTCAGCCTCCCAAAGTGCTGGGATTACAGGCATGAACTACTG
This sequence comes from Cheracebus regulus, assembly GCA_963574635.1. Classification (NCBI taxonomy): domain Eukaryota; kingdom Metazoa; phylum Chordata; class Mammalia; order Primates; family Pitheciidae; genus Cheracebus; species Cheracebus regulus. Next base: position 37,717 of record CAUYQU010004199.1, read on the forward strand.
TGTTTGGCCCTGAACAGGCAGTTTTTAAACTTCCTTTTACTTGTGAAGTAAAGCGTTGTTCCAGGAAGTGCCACCTCTCACCTCTTCTAGTAAGGATAAGGCTACTTGGTTTTTTATTCCTATTGTTATATGGCCCCAGGAAATGGTGTGATTTTTTAGCCTCAGTTAGCCCTCTTAAAATGGAGACTGAAGTGCTCCCAGGACTCATAACTCCTGTTACCTCACTGGAGCATTAGATATCAAGGACACTGGGTTCCAGGTCAATCAGACAGGCTTCAGCCAGCATCCTGCCTGGAACAGTGCTTCAACCTAAGGTCTGCCCTTGGGCCTCACTCAGTTTCTTCTGGCCCTTCTAGGGATGCCAAGGCCGCTGTGGTGACCGGCATGGAGCTGAAGGACATGAGCTCAGAACAGCTGGATGAGATCTTAGCCAACTACCAGGAGATTGTCTTTGCCCGGGTGTCCCCCCAGCAGAAGCTGGTCATTGTGGAGGGCTGTCAGAGGCAGGTGGGTGGCCCGCAGTGCCCAGACGACTGACAGGCCCATCACTGTCCACGGGCAAGTGCAGAGGTCAGGATCTCACATCAGGCTGTGGTGCCTTTGAAACCTCAGGAGAGAGTTCTCGGCTCATCCTCATCACCTGACCTCTCCACCCTCTCAGGTGGGCTGGCCCCTGTCCTCCTTTGAGACCCCCACCACATGTTCCCCGAAAGGCTCACTCCAGCTCTATGCATTTTATTGTGAGAGCCCGAGGCTTATGAGGTGAAGCATTTGGCACTGTGGTAGGTGTGAGTAAAACAAGATTTAAAATGCAAAGATATAAAACAAAAAATGTGAAGACATAAGATACAAAACACCTGCGTGTTAGGTTTTCCTCATTTGCACACATCTTGTTTGGAGCTCCTTGTTCCTGCTGCTAAGATGCCTCATCTTTATCATTTCCCATAAACGGGCCCTTTAGTTCAGCCATCATGGTCCTCGCAGCCTCAAGAAAAAGGGAGGCCGCGCTGCTCTTGCCAGGCCTGCTCACTCCCACTTTCTCCCTGGGTCCCCCGCTGCAGGATGCCGTTGTTGCTGTGACAGGGGATGGAGTGAATGACTCTCCGGCTCTAAAGAAGGCAGACATTGGGATTGCCATGGGGATAGCAGGTTCTGACGCAGCCAAAAATGCAGCCGACATGGTCTTGCTGGACGACAACTTCGCATCCATCGTCACAGGGGTGGAGGAAGGTGAGTGAGTCTCAGGGAGTCTTCCCGAGGGCCGGAGTCATCTGGGGGACTGGAAGCAAGTTCTGAAGGAGAAACCTCTCTGTCCAGGTCGCCTGATCTTTGACAACCTCAAGAAGACTATTGCTTACACCCTGACCAAGAACATTGCCGAGCTGTGCCCCTTTCTGATCTACATCATCGCTGGGCTCCCCCTGCCCATTGGCACCATCACCATCCTGTTCATTGACTTAGGGACAGACATTGTAAGTGACTCTGAAGGGAACAGGGTGTGATGCCCACGCAGGGAAGGTCAAGTTCAAGGGCCGGGGATGGACTAAGTCGATGCTTCTCCATTTCCAGGTGACGGGGCCTGTAACTCTGCATTTCTCACAGGTTCCCAGGTGGTGCCGGTTCTGCTGGTCCACCTGCCACACCTCAAACCAAGGGACCAGGGGCATCTGCCAAATGTTTGGAAATTAAATCACTCTATAGTGAGCTTTTTTTTTCTTGAGACAGAGTTTCACTCTCAACACCCAGGCTAGAGTACAGTGGTGCTATGTCGGCTCACTGCAAACTCCACCTCCTGGGCTCAAGTGATTCTTCTACCTCAGCTCCCAAGTAATTGGGACTACAGACTTGTGCCACCACACTTGGCTAATTTTTGTATTTTTAGTAGAGATGGGGTTTCGCCATGTTGCCCAGGCTGGTCTCAAACTCCTGACATCAAGTGATCCACCCACTGTGGCCTCCCAAAGTGCTGGGATTACAGGCATGAGCTACTGCACCTGACCTATAGCAAGCTTTTCAAGACATGAGTCTTCATCCAGAAAAAAAGAAAATCCATTGGTCAGTTTCACCCTATGTGCCTCCCTTTTCTTTTGGGAAGATGAAGCTGTCACTCAAATTAATCACCCAAATATCCACTGGGGCCCAGTGAATAAAGTGATAATCCTACAGCCACCCCTTGTTAGGTAAGAGAGTCTGACCTGGGAGCCCTTTACCTAAACAGAGTAAGAAGTAGCAGTTATGAAGACTTTATAAAGCCTTGCCCTACAGTAATGTCACCTCAACTGTCCCCTTGTCCAGTATCCATTTGAAGAAAGCCCCATGAAAGCTTCCCATGTGGCTGTGGCTTACGTGGACAAGCAGGGAAAGCAACAGACAGCAAGCTCAATTCTTAGCAGGAAACTGGCCCTTCAAATTGCCCCCTTCCCCTCTCTTGATTTCCACAATACCCAGGTAATCCCTAATTCCTAGAGAGACTGGAGGTGTTCCCTTTGAGGGGTATTCAGGTCCCCAGAGTTGATGGACCATTTTCCAAGCCCTTCACATTTGCCTGCTTTGCTCTGCTGCAGTGCTTCCCCAAGCATGGTGCAGGCATCGCCTGGGAACTCATTAGAATGCACACTCTGGGCCTCTGGTGGACACCTGTAGCCCCAGCTACGTAGGAGGCCACCGCAGGGGGATTGCCCCAGCTCAGGAGTTTGAGTCAGGACTGGGCAACATAGAGAGCTTGTCTCTTAAAAAATAAAAATTAAACATTAAATAAAATAAAAAATGTTATTCCAGATAACTGGGCTAGAAATCATGGAAATAGGTTGTACACTCATTGTAAGGAAGGAAGGGAGGAGGGAGGGAGGGAGGAAGGCAAATTCTCTGGCCCCAGCCCAGTTCTCCTGAATTGGGAAGTCTGGAGGTGGGGTGCAGTGATCTGTCTTTTAGCAGGTCCTCCCAACTGGAGGGGGAGGGCGGCACAAGAAATCCTCCCTGTAGGGAAAGAGTGTTTTATAACCAGTATTGTTCAGAACTGCCAGCACCGGGTGATTAAAAAGCAGCTGATTTTTAAAGTCACTGTTCTTAAATTCCCATGTAGACAGCACGCTGTCTACTGCCTACAGCTTAGATGGGCCAGCTGCATGCCCCCACCCACCATCCAGCCAGGGCCCCACCCACCCCAGCCCCCCTCCCTCGTGGGTAGAGCAGAGCAACCCGGGGTTACACCTCACCAATCTCTTCCCTTCTAGATCCCCTCCATCGCCTTGGCGTATGAGAAGGCAGAAAGTGACATCATGAACAGGAAGCCTCGCCACAAGAAGAAGGACAGGCTGGTGAACAAGCAACTCGCCGTGTACTCCTACCTGCACGTTGGTATGACGAGGGCACTTCCTCTCTGTCACACCAGGGCCTGCCCTGAGAATTGAATTCACTGGAGTCCAGGGCACAGCCAGAAAGTGTGGTTTTCCTGAGGGTGCCTGGGTTGGGGAGGAAGGGGGAACCAAGAGGAGACAGGATGAGGCCATTCCCTGGGGCCATCATAGAACCTGTGTCCTATCCCTTGTTCTTTCAGGCCTCATGCAAGCCCTGGGAGCTTTCCTTGTGTATTTCACCGTCTATGCGCAGGAGGGCTTTCTGCCCCACACTCTCATTAACTTGCGGGTACAATGGGAGAATGACAACGTGAATGATTTGGAAGACCACTATGGGCAGGAATGGGTGAGTGACGGGAGCCCCGCCTCAGAGTCCCCCTGATTCTCCGCATGCTCACTGACCGGCCCAGACTTACACAGAACCTCTATGCTCCTGAAGACTCTGAGAAAGCTCCAGTTAATAGGGCGCAGGCCCCCCTTGCTGACACGTGCTTGGCCTTTGCCAGGTCTCAGGACACAGCCTCCTCTCTCAGTCTAGATGCCAAGAGGTCCCTTTTTTTACTTTAGCTTTGCCGTTGGTATAGAAGAGTGACCAGCCCAGCCACACCCACAGTGGGGCCAAATAAATGTACATCTTTCAGGCCGGGTGCCATGGCTGATGCCTGTAATCCCAGCACTTTGGGAGGCTGAGGTGAGAGCATAGTTGAGCCCAGGAGTTTGAGACCAACCTGGCCAACATAGTGAGACCCTGTCTGTATTGAAAATAATATAATGATAATTTTTTAAAAATTAAAATTTTCCTTACCTGGTTCAAGAAAGAAAAATGCTTCTTTCCAAACACTAGGAGGTGGTCCAGTCTCAGTCTGGGTGAGGTAGGGGGAGAGCACAAAGCTATAGAGAACTTTACTGAAATATCCTAGAAGTTTTTCTTTTGGCCTCACGGTCTCTTCCTTCTCTGCTTGCTAATAGACAAGGTTCCAGAGGGAATACCTAGAATGGACTGGCTACACGGCTTTCTTTGTTGGCATCCTGGTCCAGCAAATAGCAGATCTGATCATCAGGAAAACCAGGAGGAATTCCATCTTCCAGCAGGGTATCTTCAGGTACTGCCCGTGCCTGGCCTCCTGGGGCAGCCCTGGGCCTGCTGTGCAAGGAGGACGATGGTTTGGTATTCACAAGACCGAGCTCTGGCCACAGCTGTAACCCCAGAGGCATTGACTGTGCTGGGGGCATGGTCCGCCGGGTGTATGATCATGAAGCCACAAGAATCCCAAGTCTGTCTGCTTTTGTGTGTCTTGCAGAAATGAAGTCATCTGGGTGGGGATCGCCTCACAGATCATCATTGGGCTGATCCTGTCCTATGGCCTTGGAAGTGTCACAGCCCTGAGTTTCACCATGCTCAGGTGAGTTCACCCTCAGCAGCATGGGGGAAAGAGCCAGCCTCTGCTTGGAGCTGTTGCAGCCTAAATAAACCTGAGAATTCCCAAGGTTCTTCCCCCAAGTCTTTCAGAAGTGGTTAAACTGATTCCATGCTCTGTGAGCCCAAAGTTTTGGTCTGCATTTCCCAGAAGTGGAAACAGGTTTTCCAGACCTCACCAACCTGCCTTCATCCTCATCCAACAGGTTGCTTCAAAGGCAGACGTTGATTCTGGCAGTCACAGTGCAGGTTAAACAAGGAGCTTTCCAGCTTTAGGTTGTGGGACCTTGTGGATTTGTTGTTGTTTGCAGTAAAACAGAAAAAATGAACAAGAAGCCCCATTCTTGTTGGGGGGTGGTTGGGCTATCCCTGTGGATGAGTCAGGGCTCACCCTCCACCCCTCTGCTTCCAGGGCTCAGTACTGGTTTGTGGCTGTGCCGCACGCCATCCTGATCTGGGTGTATGATGAGGTGCGGAAGCTCTTCATCAGGCTCTACCCTGGAAGTGAGTAGTCTATGATTTTAGAGGCTCTGTTTACCCACTTCAACAGACTCTCCATTTCTGATGTACTTTCTTCTACCTCTACAGGCTGGTGGGATAAGAACATGTATTATTAAGACCACTTCACTTCCCATGTCTCCCAGCGGCACACTGGGGTGTGCTTGTTCATGTTCTGACCATTCACTGGGAGATTCTCGTGCAGTGCAGACATCATCAAAACTCATACAAGAGGAAATTTTCATGCAGAAAACTGTATGCAGGATACTCACTGATGTTTTGTACTTTAAAACTGAAATTCAACTCTTGATATATGATTTTCACTTCTATCTCCATCTCCTTATTTAAAAATATGTACATTTCAAGGTAATGGTATAGGGAAGAATGTGTTTATATGTATATGAAGCTCCTTGATGTTGATAGTCTTGTGTAACCCAGGCGTCTACTGGAAGCTGCCTTACGCTCTAGCTAGGATTGCTCAGAACTTCTGTCCCCACCCTACTAAAGGCTCAGTGACCACCCTAAGATTTCTGCAACTCCCCTGAGAAGGTATGTTTTCATGGTCTCCTTGCTCAGAAAAGGCTAACTCAGCCGAAGATCTGCAGAAGATGGAAGTGGTGGCAGGTTCACATCACAGCAGCACACATGACCTCAGCTTCGATTCGTTTGACTCTGAGACGTCCTTCTTGAAGACCTCTGCCACCTGGCCATGATCGTTTCCCTGGTCACGTCACCCCGTCCCATCTCTGGTCACCTCCCCAGCCCTTTATGCCCCTGTCACCCTCCACCCCTATGACAGCTCCTCCAAAACTGAGCTCCCAGTTCATTTTGCATATCCTAACTCAAAATGCTCAGCTAATCCAAGGGGGCTTTCTTCACCAGGATTCAACCCCAGTAGAGCACTATTGTGGTTTCATTAGTAATATTTGTTTCTTGTAAAACAGTTGCCAGGTGCTCTCCAGCAATAGTATTTTGTCAGTCATCTTTCATGTTTTAAGTTAGGTGTATTCATGTGTGACACACCCATATTGACAGGCCTGGAAAGGCCTCATTTTTAAGTAAAAGATGTTTTATAAACCCAAGTTTAATTGTGGTGTTTTAATTGATTCACATTTTTCTAAAATGAAGAGCATAGAACAAAAAAAAAATAAGATGTGATTTCTTATTTTCTTTTTCTTCCTCCTTTGGTCATTTTACTTATCTGTGGAAGATCTGGAAATGTAGGATTTTTCTTTTGAACTCTTCCTCATGGCCCCAGGGCTCCAGCCTAGACCTCTGATGTGCCCATGATTCTTGGTCAGTTGCCTGAGGGCCCGTTTTTCCGCAACAGCACTCGAGAGAAAGTGGTTTCCACAGCCTTTCCATCAACAGCACATGCCTCACTAATTTGACAGAACCCAAGAATTATGTTTGGTAAACTTTCCTCATTCAGTGGCTGGCCCCATCACCTCCATTACAGCCTTTCACCCCGGGGGCATCTGGGGTTATGGCTCTAGGTTGGCATCTCTGAGAAAGGAAAAGGCAGCCTTAGGGTCACCATGCTCTTGGGGTCACATGGAGAACCAGGAAAGAGGGAAGGAGACTCTCCTGGTAACTTGATGTGTATAGATTCTAATGCGTATTGTGTGCAGCCATGTAAGCTAAACTAATGTTGCTGTCCTCAGGAGATTTGTAATCTATGTTCAGCCACAACTATCATGGGACTAATCTCCTATCAGCAGTTCCAGTGAACTGGAAACATTTCCCAGAGTGGTTTGGGCAGTGTGGTCATGGCTTTCTCATTCCAGTCTCCAAAAGGCAGCTAACGCTTTCTAGGCTTCCGCTAAGAATAACTTGACCTTACTTACTCTTTCTTGACAGGCTGCCCACTTGGCTGCGATGCTTGGCAGCTTTTGGTCCTGCCAAAGCCAGCAGGACAAGGCCATAAATTTAGCACAAAGCTGCAAGGCTTCACTTGGGGCTGGATTAAGGTTGAAAGGAGTTAACTTGGGAGTAGAAGTCTCCTCATAGCAGGAACTGTGTATGAAATAACGTTCATATTTGTGCTTACCTACTCTTGCAAAAAGTTGACACGCAAATGTTTATAAAATTAACAAATAACTAACAGGAAATCCCAGAAAGGACACTAGTATATATCAAGTAGCTTTATTAAGTGGTAGACAGAAAAAGGCAATGAAATCTCATTTCAGAGGATGTTTTTGGAGGGACTATTTAATTGACCCACTGAAGCCTAGATAGCTTTTATTATAGGAAAAAATGAGGTCGATTTAAATCTAATTGATGTGGTAGAGTATCTCAGAGACATAAACTTGAGGCTGAATTCCTAGGGTCTTTGCTTTTTACAACAATATATTCTGATTATAAAGTTGCAGCTCTAAATGAGCTATTTTTCTTAAATAAAAAATTTAGAATGAGAGTAAAAAGTAAATTAAAATCACCCTGAATCTCACTATGTAGTTACACTCCTAAATGAAAGAGTAGTTCTTTCTTTGGAGTTTTTCCACGCATATATTTATTTTTAGGTAAAATTGAAATAAAATTTTCAATTCTGCCTTTTTTATTTAACATCAAAAACATGGTGTTAATGACTACACAGCATTCCAGACTGAGAGTGCTTTTGCTATGTCTGCAGTATGAGATAGTTTGTTAATTTCCTTCTAGGCATCTTTCTCAAAGAGGCTGCATCTTATTCTCAATAGTGTACCACACATCTCTAATTTATAAACGATTCCTCAAATTGGAATGAAGGCATTCAGAACATTCTTAAGGTTCTGGCTACACATTGCCTTATTTATCTTTAGATAAGCTGTATCAGTTTCCACCCCCATCAGCAATAGAAAAAGAATATTTATTTTGCGTATCATTAAGATATGAATGATCAGTCAACCGTAGAGCTTTCTGTAATTCAACAAAGATGTAGGAAGTGCTCCTGTACTCGAGAACTCAGCCCAGAACGAGATAGACCATTGAGCCAGTACACCAGCAGAGGGGCAAAGGAAAATATAAATTGTGATAAGATCTTGAAAAGAGGCTTAGATAATCAGGTGATAGGATCCCTTGGTCAGCCGAGTTCTTTTAAATAGGGTGATTGTCAGCAAAGTCCTTTTTTTGTTGTTGAGATGGAGTCTCGCATTGTCACCCAGGCTGGAGTGCAGTGGTGCAATCTCGGTTCACTGCAACCTCTGCCTCCCAGGTTCAAGCGATTCTTGTGCCTCAGCCTCCCCAGTAACTGGGACTACAGGCACCCACCACCACGCCTAGCTAATTTTTGTGTTTTTAGTAGATTCGGGTTTTCACCATATTGGCCAGACTAGTCTCAACCTTCTGACCTCAGGTGATCTGTCGACTTCGGCCTCCCAGAGTGCTGGGATTACAGGCGTGAGCCACCATGCCCGGCCTAGCAAAGTCCTTTTTGAGGAGGTGAATGCAAAGAAGCAGAGAGAATCACAGGAAGAGGGGACAGCATGAGCAAAGGCTCTGAGAGGTCAGAGTGGCCTGGCGGGAACACACAGTGATGGAAGACGGGAACGGGGACCTGGAGGGACAGGCAAGAATCTCACCCAAGAGGGCCTCAGAGACCGAAAGAAGGAGGTTGGATTTAATTTCAAAACAAGCTATTAGGCTAGGTGCAATGGCTTACACCTGTAATCCCGGCACTTTAGGAGGCTGCGGCAGGAGGATCACTTGAGACCAGAAGTTTGAGACCAGCCTAAGCAATATAGGGAGACCCCATCTCTACAAAACAAATAAGCTATTGAAGACAATTCATAAAAGTGGTGACCTGATCCAGTTGACATATTCAGATCACGTTGGCTTCTGTGTAGAGAATGGGAGGCACACCAGGCCTTGGTGACTGGTGTGAGGCCAGCATACCTGGCTCTGCGTGTGTGTGTGTGTGTGTGTGTGTGTGTGTGTGTGTGTGTGTGTACCTTCAACTGAATACACAGACTTCAATGGAGGAGTTTCTTAAGGGGGATTGCTTCTAGGTGACTCAAGACATATATGTTCAACTCAGGCCCCTAGAAAGGCCCACAACCACCCTGACTGCCCACATGACAATCAAGACAGAGACAGTGGAGATGCTCAGGCAGGTGTCATCTTGTCAGGAGCCTAGAACAAGATACATGTCTCAATGCACACATGCTGCACTGCTTAAGAGCCTGGATAAGCACTTCTGACTCTACAAAGATCATGACTTTCCACATTTGTTCATTCTGCTATCATCATTCCACTAGCGGCATCTAATGTCTCTTAAAAAGACAGTGCAATCACTGATATTTATTAAGCATCTATTATGTTCTGGGTTCCCAACAGCATGATCTTATTAAGCTCACAACAGCCCGATCAGCTGTGGCATCAGCCGTGCTTCACACCCAGGAAGCTAAGCCTAGAGGCCCAGTGACTTTCTAGCATTGTGATCTCTCCTGCCCACTAAGAGGCTCCACTGTAGAGTCTGGAAAGTGGCTTAGGGAGAGTTTGCCCTTTGATGGAAAATAGGTGCCTCTAGAGCATAGCCTGCAGGCGTGAGTTCTGTTTTACAGCTCTGCAGATTACAGAAAAATGCAAAGTATTTCTATAGATATGCAAATAAATCCTATCCTGCGGGGTGAAGATCTTTCCTCCCCAGAAAAGCCAGTTTTGCTCCCTTTGCACAATCAACCAACATTCCCGGTTCCAGCTAAACATGTGCCTCTGCTCCTCTGCAGTTTTAACAACTGCAACTGCCTAGTTCCCTATTTAAGTGGCGAGCTTGAAAGAAATCTTTAATATGTGTTCACTCTTACATCTGTATAAGAAAATTATCCTTTCACAATGAACAGAGGAAGAAAAGCAAGATTCCCTGCTCATTCAGGGACCTTCTCAGCCCCTCCATGGAAGCAGGCACCCACCAGCCTGAGCTCCTGAACTCTGCCTGCTCCAGGGCCATTCTGCTATTGTGCACGGACGCTGTGTTTTTCTGCTTCAGACCAGTTCTCTCAGGAAGCTCCTTCCTCCCTGTCCCCAGTCCTACTTCCCCACCCTCCCCTCTGACATACCAGAACCCAGCTTGGGAGATTTTATCTTCTTGGTCCAGAGGTTCTAAGATAAAGGTAACTGGAAATTTAAGGTAAAAGCCTGATTCATTTTAAAGGGATAGAAGCTGCCCTGCTCAGACTTACTGTGTAGGTAAATCGAGATTCCGTGGAGTGAAGCATTTCAGTGCCAGAGTTTATTTGTGGTTTGGGGGATTTTTTTTCTAATTTTTTTTTTTTTTTTTACATTTTCTATTTACACAAAGGGATTTCTTCCCCTCCCCCAACCCCCGCTTTCATTATTTTCTTCTCCTTCCTCTTCCTCTTCTTTTCTTCTTCTTCTTCTTTCTTCTTCTTTCTTCTTTCTTCTTTTTTGAGACAGGGTCTCGCTCTATCACCCAGGCTGGAGTACTGGAGTGAGTGAAATGGCGCGATCTCGGCTCACTGCAACCTCTGCCTCCCAGGCTCAGGCAATTCTCCTGCCTCAGCCTCCTGAGTAGCTGGGACTCCAGGTGCACTCCACCACACCTAGCTAATTTTTGTAGTTTTTGTAGAGATGGGGTTTGGCCATGTTGCCCAGGTTGGTCTTGAACTCCTGGGCTCAAGCACTCCAACCACCTCAGCCTCCCAAAGTGCTGGGACTACAGATGTGAGCCACCGCACCCAGCTGCTTTTGTTCTTTCAAGTTAAGCGCCTGCTAGGTACACAGCACCATGCAGATCAAAGCTGTGCTGGTCTCAGAGGACAGGATAACACAACAGGGAAGACCAGGCATGTTTGCAAATAAGCTGTCAATCGGGGACAGGATTTGGTCCAGGAGAGGTATACAGTGCTGTGGGCACTGTAGAGAATGCCAGGAGGCAAGGCTCCCAACTCAGCCTTGAGGAAGTAGGGTTCCAATTGCAGAGGTGAAGCAGAGGAAGGGACAGGGGCCAGAGAGGTGCCCAGGTGTGTCACAGCCATGTCCCTGTGAACCGGCACCCTCCAGGACTAAGTCAATATGCGACAGAGACCCTATGGCCTGGGTCTAGCATTCCACCTGGTATTCCTCCGGGGGGCTGCAGTATCCATTGACCAAACCCCTACAGACAGAAATAGGATTGCCTGTGGGAGGACAACTCTAAGCAGCACATCAAGGACTACAGCAGAGATCCACAGAAAGCCCCTTATACAGGAGCCAGGATGCTAAAGCCTGTCCATCAGAAAGGGGCTTGTGTAGCCATAGAAAGGATGTCCTTTGCAGCAACATGGACGCAACTGAAACTATTACCTTTAGCAAATTAATGCAAAAACAGAAAATCAAATACTGCATGCTCTTACTTATAAGTGGCAGCTAAACACTGCGTACACACAAAGATGGGAGCAACAGACACTGGAGACTCCGAAAGGGGGTGGAAGGAGGGAGGAAGGGAGGCAGGCATTGAAAAGCGACTAGTGGGCACTATGTTTACCCCTTGGGCGACAAGATCATTAGAAACCCAAACTTCAGCACCACAAAATAGATCCATGTAACAAACCAGCACATCTGAACCTAAAATAAAAATAAGAAAATAAATTTTAAAAAAGAAGAAGAAAAGGGCCGTCTGAGTCCAGGGGCCCTCCAGTGCCTCGGAAGGTGTTGGCAGCTTCCTCACCTTGGCACCCCCTACTGCATCGCCCGCCTCTGACCGCGCACGCAGGCCTGGAGCCTGCCCCTAGGACCCCAGCAGCCTCCGGATCAGATCGGCCTTGGCTTGCTGCTGCTTGCTGGGAATGCTTCTGCCAATGTCCCCAGCTCTTCCCCCACCTTCCCAGATCTGCCCACCCCTACTAACACGCCAGTACTCTCCCTCCACACTCTCTGCCCTCTCCACCTTCGATTTTCTGCACAACTTTCTCAGCCTCTCACTGCCCGTGTTTTCACGGCTGTCTTATTGCCACATCCCCATCAACAAGCCCTGGACACTAGCTCCAGGAGGATGGGACCTCGCCTCTCAGAGTCCCCACTGGAGCCACAGCAGTGCCTGGCACTCAGGAATGCTCAGTGAATGTTTGATGAATGAAGGATCCTGAGGGAGTAGAACAGATTGTCAACAAGGGAAAGAGTCAAGAAAAGAGGCTTAGACCCTGGGAAGACCTGCACTCAGAAGGCAGGAGGAGCCCAGGGCGGTGGCTCGTGCCTGTAATCCCAGCACTTTGGGAGGCCAAGGCGGGAGGATTGCTTGAGCTCAGGAGTTTGAGATGGATCCTGGCAATGTAGCGAGACTCCAACTCTACAAAAAATTTGAAAATTAGCTAAGTGTGGTGGCCCACACCTGTACTCCCAGCTACTCCGGAGGCTGAGGCAGAAGGATTGCTTGAGCCCAGGAGTTTGAAGCCGCAGTGAGCTATGATTGTGCCACTGCACATTAGCCTGAGTGACAGAGCAACACCCTGTCAAAGAAGAAGAGGAGAAGAAGAAGGAGGAGGAGAGGGAGGAGGGGGAGGGGGAGGAGGAGACAGATTTATTCAACTGCTAGACTTAGGGATAGTGTTTTCCAGTTTTTTTTTTTTAATTTTTTTTTTTTAGACAGAGTCTTGCTCTGTCACCAGACTGGAGCGCAGTGGTGCGATCTGAGCTCGCTATGACCTCCACCTTCCAGATTCAAGCGATTCTTCCACCTCACCCTCCCAAGTAGCTGGGACTACAGGCGCTTGCCACCACGCCCGGCTAATTTTTGTATTTTTAGTAGAGATGGGGTTTCACCATGTTGGCCAGGATGGTCTCGATCTCTTGACCTCATGATCTGCCCGCCTCAGCCTCCCAAAGTGCTGTGATTACAGGCGTGAGCCACCGCACCCGGCCAGTGTCCTCTAGTTCTTTTATATTCTTCATGGAACTGAGTCTAGTTTTAGGCAAACAAAGGGCTCTCAATTTTCATCCAAAAAGCGAATTAGCAAGTAAGCTGAGCCCAGGGTGGGGGCAGGTTACGTCCAATGGATACATTAATAAAAGGTCACTAACGGCCATTATAGTTTGTAGTTTGAGCACACAGAGCAGTGATCTCTGTCCTCTGCATTCTCAAACTTTATATGCAAAGTAGTGTCCGCAGCTGCACCTGCTCCCCTGTCCTTGGGATGTGACTTCTTTCTTCGCTGTGGCTACTCTCACCAGGTCCAGCGGCCCTTCTTCAGTCCTCGTGGTGCTTGGCCTCTCAGCAGCATTTTCCACCATGCCCTAGAAATTCCTCTCTCTGTGGCTTCCCAGGTTCTGCACCCTCACTGGGTAGGGGGAGAATGGGCCGTGTTGATGTGACATTGCCAAACACCTGTGACACTTCCCTGGGAGTCAGAGCAGCATAAGGAAAAGCAGTTTCTAACACGAGCCCTGGAGTGAGACCACTTGGGTTTTGTCAGAGCCACCAACCAAGACTACCAGGAACACACCTGTGGACAGAGTTAGGTTTAGTTAACTTGTGCTTCAAAGGAGAGCCCGCACCAAGAAACTCATGGGGTTCTAGGTAAGATGGAATTGAGGGACGCATGACAGGCTTTGGCTTGTGCTGGGAGATCCTGAGGAGAGTCTCAGGAAGCAAGAGCCAGGGATGGACTGAGTGCCATCAGAAGGTGAGGGCACACTGGGGGTTGGCGAAAGGAGGACAGAGCTGTCACGTTTTCTCAGGGGAAACTTGCCTCCTCTAACCACCACTCGTTGAAACTGCTTCTATAAGGGCAAGTCTAGCAAATTGCTTTGATCTCAACGCAATGCACAGACTATCTCAAGGATGGCTGCCTCCCAGGATGTGTCCTGTTTTTCTCTAAAAAGCAGTATTTTACCACAAAAATGGAAGATTTAGGGCAAAAGGACAAATCTGTGTCATCTTTCCCTTGTGATTGGACTGGATTCTCCAGAAGCTAGCAGCCACTCCATTTACAGTCTACATTAATTCATCTAGCTCTTTCACAAGCAGTAATTGGCCTCTTCACATATTGCTTTATCAGAGAGAAGGCATTGTAGCCACTCTGTAGAAACAGAATAGACTCCACCCAAAATTTGGTTCAGATGTCAAGACTATTGATGCCACACACACACATACACACCAAGAGGATATTAAAAGGTTTATTACTCACGTAATGAAACTTTATCCCAAGGTGGTTCCCAAGCAGGTCGAAAAATGGCTTGAGAGAGCAGGGAGAGAAGACTGGCATAGGGTTTTTATGTTTTTTAATTAATTTATTATTATTATTTTTCATTATACTTTAAGTTTTGGGGTACACGTGCAGAACGTGCAGGTTTGTTACATAGGTATACACGTGCCATGATGGTTTGCTGTATCCATCACCCCTTCATCTACATTAGGTATTTCTCCTAATGCTATCCCTCCTCTAGCCCCCTGCTATTGCTCCCCTA